>OY294069.1:64495590-64805916 GCA_958510875.1 Endomychus coccineus
TCTGCTTTATTCATCGAGGCAGAATTCCAGCCAGAAGCAAGTGGTGATGGTGGATGTACCCTAACTAATAATTTTGGAGCGTTTCTCTTTGAATATATCAGTTATGAATTGAATGGGAAAGAGATAGACAAAGTACGCGATCCTGGTATTGTCAGCACCATCAGAGCTTAACTAACATATGCCGAACACGAATCTGTACCTCTAGCTATTTCTGGATGGTCATATAAGGATGCAATGAGTTCAGTCTACAATAATAAAATCAATTTATGGATACCTCTGAATTTTCTACTAGGCCTATTCATTGACTATAACAAAGTTTTGAGTGGTAAACATGAGCTGCGCTTGATAAGGTCTCGAACCGATAACGATTGTTATACCAATAGCACAGGTACGAAGAGGGCTAAAATAAATGTGAAGACGATAGCATTAAAAGTGCGACATGTGTTTCCAGACGACCAAGTTAAATTCCAAATGTTGGGGAATTTGAGTGTTGAGAAGCCTATTTTGATTCCATTCCGTAGTTGGGATCTGCATGAAAATCCGTTGATGAAGGAGAGCACTCGAGACATTTGGGCTGTTAAAACATCAATGAATTTGGAACGCCCCAGATATGTGATTCTAGCTTTCCAAACTGATCGAAAAAATAATCATGTTAAGCAAAGTACATATTTCGATAATATAAACTTGCTAAATGTAAAATTATTCTTGAATTCAGAATGTTATCCATATGAAGCAATGAAAATGAATTTCAACGATCAACAATACGTGGAAGCGTACCAGATGTACTATGATTTCCAGAAATCATTTTCGAATAAAATTATGAGCGAACCGAAGCTAGATTATGTAGCATTCAAGAACAAAGCAATTTTCGTGATTGATTGCTCGAAACAGAACGATGCTATAAAGGCATCAACAGTTGACGTTAAACTAGAGATGGAAAGTATCCTGAATTTTCCTAAAAACACCCGCGCTTATTGTATCATCATAAACGATCGTATCATGGAGTATTCCCCGATTAACGGATTAGTTCGGAGTTTAGTGTGAAGAACCAAGTGATGAAGTTTTTTATATTGATTGTTTATATGGTTTTATGTATTTTACAAATGATATTTTGAGGATTAATATTTTTGTATTGAATCTTTTTCCCTCTTATAATAATAATAATAACAATAAATAATTTCTCAAGAAGTCTATATTTTTGATTTTCCCTATGAATATGCTTTCGATAAAGAAAGATATAGAAAGTGTTTTGATAATTTCATACATCCATAAACTATTTTATAAAACCTAACATTGAATGATAAAATATCACTTGAAAATACAGGGGGGGATATATCCTCTAAATGCTTACTTACGTAAAAATTGTTAAATAGAGGGGTTTGTTTATAAAAACTCTCAAAGGATATGTAACGGTGGATCATAAGGAAATTATACTGAATCTAATAAATGTTCTCTGTTGATATGGATACAAGAAACGTAAATAGATAAAAAATAAATTGGATGTGTTAAAACATGGGTGAAATTCTCGAGGGAAAAATATTTTCAGCGATAACTGAACTAAACTTGATGAAATATATCGCATTTGCTAGAAGGAATTATAAATATCAATAAATGAGAAATTAGGAGGGGAATATATCCTCTAAATACTTACTTACGTAAAAATTGTTATATAGAGGGGCTTATTTTTACTCTTGTCAAAATGTATTACTCACCTCAAAAATAACTTCTCTTCTTTCGTTATACATGCTCGCACACATAAAAGGCCTCGTTAACACGATTTCTATCCGGAATCGCAAGCATCCACTTTTTTCGTAGACCAACGTATCGAAGACCACGAGAAGGTGAATAGCAGCACACACACACACACACACACACACACACACACACACACACACACACACACACACACACACACACACACACACACACACACACACACACACACACACACACACACACACACACACACACACACACACACACACACACACACACACACACACACACACACACACACACACACACACACACACACACACACACACACACACACACACACACACACACACACACACACACACACACACACACACACACACACACACACACACACACACACACACACACACACACACACACACACACACACACACACACACACACACACACACACACACACACACACACACACACACACACACACACACACACACACACACACACACACACACACACACACACACACACACACACACACACACACACACACACACACACACACACACACACACACACACACACACACACACACACACACACACACACACACACACACACACACACACACACACACACACACACACACACACACACACACACACACACACACACACACACACACACACACACACACACACACACACACACACACACACACACACACACACACACACACACACACACACACACACACACACACACACACACACACACACACACACACACACACACACACACACACACACACACACACACACACACACACACACACACACACACACACACACACACACACACACACACACACACACACACACACACACACACACACACACACACACACACACACACACACACACACACACACACACACACACACACACACACACACACACACACACACACACACACACACACACACACACACACACACACACACACACACACACACACACACACACACACACACACACACACACACACACACACACACACACACACACACACACACACACACACACACACACACACACACACACACACACACACACACACACACACACACACACACACACACACACACACACACACACACACACACACACACACACACACACACACACACACACACACACACACACACACACACACACACACACACACACACACACACACACACACACACACACACACACACACACACACACACACACACACACACACACACACACACACACACACACACACACACACACACACACACACACACACACACACACACACACACACACACACACACACACACACACACACACACACACACACACACACACACACACACACACACACACACACACACACACACACACACACACACACACACACACACACACACACACACACACACACACACACACACACACACACACACACACACACACACACACACACACACACACACACACACACACACACACACACACACACACACACACACACACACACACACACACACACACACACACACACACACACACACACACACACACACACACACACACACACACACACACACACACACACACACACACACACACACACACACACACACACACACACACACACACACACACACACACACACACACACACACACACACACACACACACACACACACACACACACACACACACACACACACACACACACACACACACACACACACACACACACACACACACACACACACACACACACACACACACACACACACACACACACACACACACACACACACACACACACACACACACACACACACACACACACACACACACACACACACACACACACACACACACACACACACACACACACACACACACACACACACACACACACACACACACACACACACACACACACACACACACACACACACACACACACACACACACACACACACACACACACACACACACACACACACACACACACACACACACACACACACACACACACACACACACACACACACACACACACACACACACACACACACACACACACACACACACACACACACACACACACACACACACACACACACACACACACACACACACACACACACACACACACACACACACACACACACACACACACACACACACACACACACACACACACACACACACACACACACACACACACACACACACACACACACACACACACACACACACACACACACACACACACACACACACACACACACACACACACACACACACACACACACACACACACACACACACACACACACACACACACACACACACACACACACACACACACACACACACACACACACACACACACACACACACACACACACACACACACACACACACACACACACACACACACACACACACACACACACACACACACACACACACACACACACACACACACACACACACACACACACACACACACACACACACACACACACACACACACACACACACACACACACACACACACACACACACACACACACACACACACACACACACACACACACACACACACACACACACACACACACACACACACACACACACACACACACACACACACACACACACACACACACACACACACACACACACACACACACACACACACACACACACACACACACACACACACACACACACACACACACACACACACACACACACACACACACACACACACACACACACACACAGATTAAACAAATATGGATATGAGATGTTAGAATTATTTTCTATTAATAATTTGAATTTATCATATTCATATCGCTTCTTGACCTTTACTGAACTCTCTATAGAAAGAGAGATTATTCTGAATCGTAAATAAAATATGTGTGATATCATAACTATTTTTTTATTTTATAGAATTAGATTATTAATTTTATACGATGTGTATTCAATTCGACCCATCAATGCAATTACTGATATTTTGAATGACATACTTTTTGCATATTGAAGCACGTGTCCAGAATTACTATTTTCAACTTTCAAACTAATTGTGTGACACAAAAATCACATTCTTTCGATTTAAACTTATTATGGATGAGGTTAGGCTCACTTTTACCTATAATCAAGATGAAACAGGTGACATTAGGCTAGACCCACGTGACAAACCTAGGGTGCACCGGAGCTATATCTACTACATTAAAGACGATTGTTATCATGTCCTCCATAGCTCAGCGGTTAAGGCGTCGATTTTGGAATTTATTTCCCGGGTTCGAATCTGGTGTAGGAAAAAATTAATTTTTTTTTGCCTCATTTATATATACTTCATTAAAATTACTCATTCTCAAGTCCTTCATAGCTGAGCGGTTAAAGCGTTGACTTTGGAATTTATTTCTCGGGTTCCAATCTGGTGTAGAACAAAAATTCATTTCAGTAGAAGTGACTCAGGTTATATACTACATTTAAATTGATTAATTCAAGTCCTCCATAGCTGGGCGGTTAAGCCACCTAACTTTGGAATTAATTTCTCGGGTTCGAATCCGGTGTAGGATAACAAAATATTCATTTCAGTAGAATGCGAGTACACAGATGACTAGTTCACAGACTGCAGATTGGAAAAATAAATAGATTTGCCAGACCATAGTTGGGGGAATCATAGATTACCAAACCATAGCCTACCTGTCCATCGATTGTTGAACCATAGAGCATAGTCGGGTGCACCATAGATTACCAAACCATAGACCATCGATTGGTGAACCATATACTTCTATGACTGCGCATGCGCGACTGTGGATGACCTTGGAATGGATAGTTTTCGCTATAATGAACCTTAGATTTCCTTATGGAGATTTACATGCAAAAAAGGTCGATTATGGTGGAGAACTGTCCTAGCACATCTATTCCGACGTTTGACCGCACTACTTTTTAAGTTTTCTTTTGTTTTTTCTCAATTTTTTGTTTTAAGTCTGATATATCAGTCAATGTTGTAAATTGCTTGAAATTGATTGAATTTCTTAGTAAGAAATCTACTTGTAATTGGCGTTAGATATTATGGTTCTCTCTAGCATTCTGTTCGTCCGGTTATTTGTATCCTCAACAAAATGATCGTTCAGTAACATTGCTAACTTTCTCATTCCGCTGATGAGCTCCAGAGAGCAAACAGCTCACCGAAACTATATGGTTGTAATGTTACAGAAACAGTCTGTGACTTTTTCTACTAAATTTTTCTGTTCAATTGTTGTTTTAAAATAAAAAGTGAAGCTAAAATAATTATAACAATCAAGTATAAAAATATCAGACTTACTAAAAATTAGCTTTTAAACAAACAGTTTGAGCCTCTTGAGGAACCTGATAATTCCAAAATACCGCTTCCAGGTTTTCCATAGTGATCCAGGGAAAATACGATTTTCTCAAAACTTTGACCTCCTTGAGGAACCTGAAGATATCAAAATATTCATCCCAGCGTATGCGTATTCTCTTTTGATTATATAACACATATTGTGAAAACCATGACATGAAAAAATGGGAAAAATAAAATGAAAACTCTATTCTCTTTCCACTCTACAAAATCAAAAATATTAAAAATATGAATACAAAGGACAGAATTCAATTAGCTAGTATTCTTCGCAATAATTCTTCCGAATATCATTATGTATGTCTAGACAATATGAATACATAATTACCAGACTGGAAGAGTGTTGCATTGACCAATATCAATTGATAACACTAATTCGGAATATGAAGTTAGAACGGAAATCTTATCAATTGGAAATGAGGCCAGTTGTACAATCATGAGTTTATCCGCAACCAGGGGTAGACTAGAGTGGTCTGTCAACTCGCGCGGACACATTTTTCCAGAGTGCACTGTTTACACATAGCTTAGCCTCAGCTATTGTTCGTGTTCATGGAAGTTGCTACCCCGTCATCCAGCGAATCTTTTCCCTTGGGTGTCAGGTAGAAACACAGTAATCTATGGATAGAAACTTGTTGGAAAATAAAGGAACATCAATATGTAAAGTAATGAAGATTCGAGGTTAGAGCTAACGAATCTAAAATTACTTGCTCAGCTCCTCCCTCAGCGAGGCTAGAAGTACAATTTGTTTTTCAACCAGAAAATTTACTACTTAATACTAATACTTTGGATTTAACATTACATATGAGATTACATGCCTCTGTTGATGGAATAAACTTAATTTTAAAATTGAATGTGCGAAATCATATTACAGCTTTTGAAACAATTCACTGTTTTCGTATTATGACTTCAAAATGGCAAACATTAATTATTTCTTCAAAAGAATCCCAGCCTCCCTACCCAGTGAGCTTCAGACATCAGTTGTGCCTTCTCCATTGATGCAGCAACGCCCTAAAGAAGGGAGATGTAGTTTGTCCCCATGATACAATGAAATGGGTTTTTCCCCACCTGGGCTCCTTTCTCCTTGCCTGTTAGCTGTTTACAGTTTATGTTCAAGTCAAAAAATCAAGAGCTTGGACAAAATCGACGTTCGGGAAATAAAGATGAACGCCACAGTCATGAAATCTTGGAAAGTCTGTCTATTATTTTATGCAAATCGTAGACTACCGGTTGCCTAGTGCGGATTTTATAGAACTACCATTTGAGAGCTGACCAGTGGTCCTGGTGGAGGCATGGGAATAGAAACTCACACTTATAAAAAGAGTTACACTTTACTTAACGTAGAGCTCGACGTCATTACGACTTAATGTCTCGCTCTACATAATAACAATTGGTACAGATACAAACAATGACAATGCCGTCAATAATGATTGATGACTATTATATCTATATGAATGATGTATACCAATATATATATATGTATGAATATATAATAATGTCATATACTGTTATTGTTGTTTTTCTAGTTAATCTAGTCTAAGATGTCAATGTAGTTGTGCCAAACAATATGTTTAATGAACATATTGCTCTGTGGGTCAGCTATGAGATCAAATCAAATCAAATATATGTTTATTGATCAAATAATAATAGTAACACTATCCATTGTGTGAATAAACATTGAGAAACCCACAGAAGCAACAGGTGGGTATGTGGGATATAAACATATACTTAATAACATTACTAATAAAAATAAGGTCGCATTCTATAATTTAGGAATTTTAGGTAATCTCGTATAGGGATGGAAGATTCCTATACTACAATATGAAATTTGCAAATAATGGCAAACAAACTGGTGAATAGTTTTAGACTGACCACTTATCATAACCTGATTTACCTCATGATTCAGGATTAAGGATTAACCCTCCCCCCTCTGATATATCGAGTATATAAAATGTGAAAAAGTGTAAAGCGAAATGATTAATAATTTCAAAACCACTTTGGACTATTGATGGCCCGTAGTGTCTATTTTCTGAAGCTACTTAATCTCACCCCTGATATATCGAGTAGGTATATGAGATCTGAAGAATGGCAAACAATTTCAGACTAATTTCAGACTACCTATTGACTATAGTGGTGATTTCATAAAACCCCTTGAGGGAGAAAAATATGTCATAAACAATTTTTCCCAATATATGTTACATCGTCAGTACTTACACACATTTAAGCAACTAATGTGCGATTGCGTAATGGTAACTCTATGTTTTATCTATGATGTTCGCTATTCGAAGCGGCAACGTTATCGCAGGTTAGTTTGTTCAATAATGTATGCAAATACTGATGCCATATACGTGTGGGAATACCGTTTATGACTTGATTTTCGTTATCCCAACCAGCAATGTTATCGCAGACTAGTTTGTTGGATGTGTTTGAATGCTGATGCTATATTATATATTTGAGAATACCCTATATGACTTAATTTTTGCTATTCCAAGCGGCAACGTTATCGCAGGTAAGTTTGTAAAATGTGTGTAAATTATGATGCTATATATGTATATTTTGAAATAGCGTTTATGACTTGATTTCAGCTAATCCAAACGGCAACGTTTTCACGAATGTATGTGAATACTGATGCTATATACATTTGGGATAACGTTCATGACTTAACTTTTGCTATTCCAAGCGGCAACGTTATCTCAGGCAAGTTTGTAAAATGTCTGTAAATTATGATATTATATATCTATATTTGGAAATACCGTTTATGACTTGATTTTAGCTATTCCAAACGGCAAAGTTATCACAAATGTATGTGAATACTGATGCTATATATATTTGGACTACCGTTTATGACTCAACTTCTGCTATTCCAAGCGGCAACGTTATCGGAGGTAAGTTTTATGATGCTATATATCCATATTTGGAAATACCGTTTATGGCTTGATTTTAGCTATACCAAGCGGCAACGTTATCGCAGGTAAGTTTGTAGAATGTGTGTGAATTATGATGCTATATATCTATATTCGGGATACCGTTTATGACTTCACTTTTGCTATCCCAAGCGGCAACGTTATCGCAGGATAGGCTGTTGAATGTGTGTAAAAGCTGATGCTATATTTCAAACGGCAATGTTATCACGGAATAGATTGTGGAATGTGTGTTTATACATTACATTACTGTATATATTTGGGATACCGTCCATGACTTAATTTTTGCTATTCTAAGCTGCAACGTTATCGCATGTTCGTTTGTTAAATATGTGTAAATACTTAAATGTAATTCTCAGAAAATAGGTCACACTAACATATATGTTTATTATTTCCTTCGTTACTTACGTTTCGGTCTCACGACCATCATCAGAAGACGTATCGATATCCAAAACGGTATTTCTCAAAGCTAATAGTATCATCACAAAGCGTCCTCAGCAAAACAATTCGAATTAAAAATACCCACGTCGCCGAAACGACCCGAAACAAGAATAATCGGAACAGTAATATGAGTAAATACTGATGCTATATATTTATTTGGGATATCGACTTATTGATTTTCGCTATGTGGTACCATTATCGTAGCTTTAAAATTATCAATCAACTTGTCTACAGTTTTTCAGATTTGATATTCTCATATTTTTACTCTTCACATAAATTATGAAGGCAAATGCTGGGAAATAGTTGTATAAAGTTTAAAAAGCAAATACATCATGGATGTTAAAGATGATATTATTCCACTTGAATCGAATTCGGTTTCGATTCCGATCCCTGAACATCTGAGAGCTCACGAATGTAACAAGCCTTTTCATCATAATTTATTGCACACGGGAGGATAACATTTTTATTTGTAGAAGCGCTTCATTCTGTAAATGGCCACCATATATTCCCTGGCCGTTCCCATGACCGCGGCAAAATTCACAAATAGTCGAAGAGATATCCTATCGTTGACATGCGAAAGCTCCGATAGCTGTGTAAATATGCATGCCAGACGAAAATTTATTATTCGGCCACCAATTTGATTAGCTTATTTTGTCTCGGTAATAACGGGTTTCGATTTTATTCGATCCTATTAAGTTTCCATAATATGTTACTTAGTGTATATGTCTATTCCTTACACGAACTGATATAAGGATAACGATATCTGATTGAATTTCACTAAGTGTATTTATATTCTTTGTTCACGAGCTCAAACCGGCATATTTTGAGCAATTTTAGTACTTGATAGCAGACATGCCCAATGAATACTGAATGAATTTCATTTAGTGAATTCTTCACTCACGACCTGGAAGCAAATATTTCGAACAATTTTATTGTTTGATTTAGGAATATTCGATAGAACGGATGAATATATTAAGTAGTCGTTGTCAATTCCATCGAACTATCAGACATGCACTCTAAATTCTAAACGAATTTGATTCGGCTAATTCCTTCTTTGTTCAAGGGCTAAAGTCTACACTTTTTAAAAATAGTTTCACTGTATTCAAGAATATTTAACAGGGAGGTTGACTATATTGCTCAATCGATATTGATATTGATTGCACAAACACCCATCAACCTTGAATTGTAAATAAGTTTCATTAAGAGTATGTTTATTCTTTTTTCACGTGCTGAAATTGACACATTCTGAACTATTGCCTTGTTCGATTTAAGAATATTCGACAAAAAACACCAGCATCCCATCCTAAATATCTCTTCGCATATACATATATATATATATATATATATATATATATATATATATATATATATATATATATATATATATATGTTTTTAAAACAGAATTTTTATTTCATTATCAGTATATATACGAACCAATATACCAAGAAAACATACAAATATTACAAATGGTTCAAGAATATCAACAAAAGAATATATATATATATTTATACATATGCATTATATATATAATATGTTTCGCCTTCAACGGTAAATTTGCTATGTTGCTACCTTAGTGAAACGGATCTCCAGGGGTTAAAAAAGATTGGTTTCAGCATGAGTGAGGAAGATGCCAAACTTCTGACATAAATACTGATTGGACACGGAACATTTAGCTACACAAAAAAAATATAAACGACTCACTCCAATGCAGATAGTGCGAACAAGAAGACGAAACACAATAGTTGTCGATTAATCGCACTTTCAGTCGTTTCCATCGATTCTAGAAAATTCTATTGATATTCTGATAGATAAGCAGCACATAGCATTTGGTTACTGCGTCTGCGCTTCCTATCCCAGGTATCTGGAGGATAGATGCGCGGCCGTGGCAAAGAGATGAGGAGCAAGTTTGCAAACGAGGCCGACGGTTAGTTACTCCATCATTCATCAAACATAAAACGCCAGGCAAGTTTTTGTCCAAAATTGACCAATTCAGGTTGATAATTCAAGACAAATCCTAGACAATCTTAGACCATCAAATTCAAATTCGAAATTAACTTCAGCAAAGAGCTTGGGCAACATAAAATCCCTAAAGCAGGTACCTCCCACAGTTATGAAATCTTTAAAAACGATGTCTATGATTTAAGATTAATTTCAGACTACCGATTGCTCATAGTGTCGCCCCTCTGATATCGAGTATGTAAAATCTGCAAAAAACGGCAAAAGAACTGGTTAATAATTTTAGCCTAATTTTAGACCAACATTTGTCATATTGCCAATTTTCTGGAACTACTACATTGGAGTTAACCCACCACCTTGATATATTGAAAATACACAATCTTAAAAATTGACAAACAAATGGTGAATAATTTTGGACTAATTTCAGACTATTCATTGATAATACTGCCGATATTCTAAAGTTAACCATTGACGGTTAACCCCACCCCTCGATATATCTATATATATATATATATTTTTGTTACCATTACTTTGGCGGAATTACCCCTGCCGTGGGGTAAATCTGCCATTGTAGTGGGATAACACAGCGATAAGACTTTTGTATGATTTTTACTACCTAGACAAATAGTGAATTTATTTAACTTTTAATTTTTAGTTGTTATATTACTTTAAAAACCGTTATATAATAATGAAGAAGTCTCATCACAACTAAATGCAAATATCGCGTATATAATTACTGGCCAGTACGTTCAACATGGGCCCTCTTGGCACACTGTCTGCACCGGAACAAGAGTTCGCGTTATTTTTGGCAAACTCTCAGCATATCTCACATTCGCCATGATCACCATCTGGCCTAATCCTAATCTTCTAAAATGAATCTTGGGTGGATATCGTCTAGCTGGACATCATCACATATTTTTTTCAATTCGTTACTTCCTATTCACTGAAAATTCCCTTTTTTTGATGTTATTTTTTGTTTCAAAGTTTCAGTTCCATTGTCCCGTGAATTGCATACTTCCACTGGGCGACCATCAGTTTGAGATTTCTTATCATCTACTATTTTACTTCCTTTTTTCATCTCTGCCTCTTCGTGAACTTTTTTCGTTGGTGTGGAAGTTAAAATTTTGGAACGTTTCTTAGATTCATTTGGTGCTGTTGATGGAATTGCAGCTGGTAGTGGCGAAAAGTCTTGGAAGCGCACTTAGTTTTGTAAGCCCGATGTAGAAGGTTGCCGATATCGTGGAAGCAACGTTTTGTTTAATTCTTTTTTTAGAACTGGCCAATTTTGTAAGAGATCGAGCACAGGCATCTATTCTAGAAGATAACCAAAGATTTAAGGGATATATTTCTAAGTACTGAAATCCTGAAACGAAACGCTTCTTGTATGGTGGCTATGCGCATGTAGGCCTTATTAAACAATGATACCAAATCATATGCAGTGATTTTCCTGTGAGCATTAGTCTTCATAAAGATGTCACACTCACTATAGGAGGCCCAAAGAAGATGATATTCAGTGACTGGAATTTGTGTGATGTATGCGGTGTAATCGGTACTATTATGATATGATTGGATTTGCGAAAGTTGAGAATAAAAAAGTGACGCGTGGCAGCAGTGATTGTCCAGAATCAGTAGAACTGAATCTTCTCCTGTGGGTTTTGTCAATTTACGAAAGTTTTGAAACTAGCCATAAAAGATATCTTTATTAGTCCAACCGTTATTCGACATTCTATAAATTGCTCCTTAAGGTCCATTATTTGATATTAAGGGAGTATATCTCTTACAAAGAAAAATGAAGAGACGTGGCTCAAAACCATAGCAGGGACTCATTGTACAAATAACGATAACGATTTCGCCTCGCTCCCAGCTGCTCACTGATCCAACTTTATTTGTCCTTCGAGACGAAAGATTTTTCCTGATCTCTGGACAGTACTTGTCCCTGTTTCGTTCATAATGAAGATTCTAACTGCTGAGAAGCTACACCTTGTCATCACATTCCCAAAATTTTGAAAGAATCTCTGAACTTCGGCTTTATTGAATGTCACTATCCTATTCTAGCTTGTAGTCTTGGGCTTTCTCAAACTTACTCTACGATTTCACGCTAGAAAATCAGATAACTAGTCTTTTTCCGGTAACTTGGCGTTTCTATTGGAACAATGTTTCAATTCGCATTTTCCTGCATATTCTCATGCTAGCCGCTGTAGTTCAATTTCAGAGATGCCATAAAACATTTTTGCCAATAGCAATACATGATCAGTAATTGCATTTTCTTGGTCATCGCTGAACAGGGATTTACGACCAGATTTTGTAGGTAATATTTTCTGATTTTTGAAGCAAACTCTAAGAGTTGTTTGGGGTATCCCAAACACCTTCTATGCTCTTATTGGCATGCCATCATTGACAGCTTCTATTGCCGCAGTCAGACTCTTACTGGGCCAATGGCATTTTGTGACGTCCCTTTTGAAAACGCACCATCTGAACAAATAACAAAGAATCAAATCAATGCTTACATTGTGTGCATATTATGGAGATAATTCCGCCACTGACGGTATTACCCCTGTCGATATGGCGGCATTACCACAACCTGACCTTGTCATATTGAACATGCAGTAACTCCAATGTATCTTATTTTAAAGCACTGATGCTTTAGGCATTGTTGAGCTAGATCGTACTCTACATGCAGGATTTTTTACGCGAACGTAATCTTGAAACTGGGGGACTTACCGTCTGTTTTGTTCGAATGAAAATTGAGATGAAACCGGTCTATTTACGATCTTAATCGCGTAGCAATTCGTTTCTGAGAAATACGCGTGGTCGGAATTATCTCTGGTGGCGTTATTCCTCCGCTTTCCCCCACATTCGGTGACGTCGCGCTACTCTGGCTAGAACTAATAACCAAAACCAGTAATCTATGGTAGCACATAACAAATATGTATTGGAGCCTATTTCCATAAATTATCACTTTGCCTATTTGTTTCAGATGCACTGAAATTCGCGACATGCCTATTAAAGTTTCAGAATATTTTAGTACTTCTTTTGGTACATTGTATTATCTATTATAGTTATTATTGGAGCGAATCTCCTCAATGATGTCCTCGGGATTAGCGATCTAGTCTAGGAAAGCCGACCGAGACGGAAGTGACGTCACACCAGTGAAGAGGCATCGATGCGAGTCGTTATATATTTGTTAGACAAGTTCGAACAACTTGTATGCTGTTGCAGTCTTCTTGCCGTTACCACTATATCAGAAACACTTCAGTTTCGTTGAAAACACCAGATAATTAACTCGTCTTCTTGTACACTATTATCTACAACAAAATATTCGGTGAACCAAAAATACTGATTCTTCAAATGACACAAACATGTTCCTTTACATGGTGTAATAGCAGCGACAGAAAGGTTTTGAAATCGACGTCCTTACTATTAACTTCCGACGGTATATTACTTCAACTTTTATAACTCCTAAATATCATAGTATTTTTTGCGCCTAGTCCTGATTAATTTATTTCGCTCGCAGTATTAATCATTATTTCAACGAATTAACAATTTTTCAATGCAATTATCGCAAAATGAAGGAGATAAACTCTGATCTCCATGAGTCTGATTATTCAATCAGCATGCATCAGAAAATGATACATTGTTTATTGCGGGTATATTTCGCAAAATCAAATCAGTTTCTATTTTGTATATCAAAATACTATTGAAAGTATACTTGATTACTTTCAATTCGTAACAATCGAAGGATCAATTAATAGGGAGAGAGTCACTTGAGAGAAAAATTCAAAAGGGAGAGAAATAATAATAATTACTGGAGGATAGAGATTCAATCTTCTGAAGAACTATTTCAGAATTATAATTATCGAAAAGTATAGTTTCGTATTATTTTCATTTCTAGAAAATTCGAATTCCTTACATTCGATAAAGGTTGTGAAAGATGATATTCTAAGATGAATTCAATTTATCATTTTTCATCTATTGGCTTCATTCCCTACCATTATTGGTTCATATAAAACACGGTAAATAATCCGACTTTAACGACTGATTCAACAATGATTAACAGTCTATGAGAATTACAACCTGCGAGATAAGCTACGGAGTAAGATCGTAGGTCATATGATAATATCTGTGAAACGTAATGCAGAATCTAAGTCGATTGTGTGAACCTACCGTTAAGCTATTAGTTTTGTGTATTATTGCCATGTAAGGATTCTATTCCTTTTAATATTCTATGACGTTCTCGAAATGTCTAGACTCCTGAAAGAATGAAATTTGATATCACTTGATATCATTTCCGTTTGTGCCTTGAGTATGAAAGCAGATAGCTGGAAGAGATTCGACGGGAAGGGTTTTGTAACTTTTTGTTGAACCATTTTGGGATTTTTCTCCCGTTGTAATCTAAAACATCATCCATCATTTTAGTTGGAATTAGTTGGTTTTGGATGGATTTGCAGTAAAGGGAATTCAACTTCCAGGTTTGTCAAACTTGGCATTTGGTGAATCATAGCACGCCGCTAAATAGATGTTGTATGATCTGAAGTTCTCGCTTCATTGGACATTTCATTAACAAGAAATTGTTGGAAAAAATCTTATGGTATAGAAGTTATTACCTTAGTTACTTACAATTTACATATAGTTGATCTGTTGTTCCCCTAACTTCACCTCAGATTAGATCTGCTAGGAATTTAGGTAGTATTTACTGCTCAATCAAATATTATTGTATGTTATTCATTCTCAAGAGTACAGTACTTATATTCAAAGCCGTGAAATTGTAGATGTTACAGAATTTATTCTATGGGTGTAAGACGGACGTTTGAACTAGGAGCTCAACTGGTAATTGGGGCTGTAAATTTAATTCTAGAGGTCTACCCGGTGTCTGGGTCCTAGATCCATTGTCTTCCAAGTACATTGTGATATAGCTGTTATTTGATGGTTCACATCCGTGCACCATTGGGAGAGCCATGGAGGTTCCTCTATGCCTAGGCAGAAATACGTTCTCTTCTTAATTATCTAGCGAGGCGGTCCCAAGCCAAGAGTGTTTACCAGACGCCCAAGGGGAAAATACAGTCAAAGTATGATGTGCTAAAGAGGTTTATCATCACTCTTGCTCCTAGATTCCGAGCTTTCTTCATGTGGCAGTGATCTGTCTCTTGAGGGGATCAATACTTCACACCTGTATAACATATGCATTGCTGTTAATTCTTCTTGCTTGTATCACGTGTATATTGGTGAGTCACTCATATTCATTTCGTGAAGATGATAGTTACACGGTTCATGTCCCTTTTGAATCTCTGTTAGGCATCGTATATAAACATATATCTCTTCTACCGAGACGAGTCTTCTCTATTGTTCCTTTCTGATGTGATCTGATCAAACTGTGCTGATTCTGAGGTAATTAGGAGTATTTAGTTCCTACCGTTGTGAGCTCAAAAGTGATCTCGATTGCCTTCATTTCCCTTTAGCTGTTGACCCATAGTGGAGCGATTTTGCCTCTATTACTGGTACGGTAACTTTTTCCATATATGCAATCCCACACGAGCTTGTTAGTTCCATGATTTCAAGCAGGACATGAGCTGCTTTGCTGTTCGAGCAAATGATGATGTGGCTTTGATTTCTATCTTAAGCTCAACGCATTCAATTGGGAAATACTGAGTGTTTGTGATATATCCCTGCTCCTGTTAGCACGGAGGTGTTGGCTGCATCGGTGAACCACCATTGGTTGATGAGGCCGATTGACTGTTGTTGTTAAGTCAATTTTCTTTGAGGGTGTACTTATCGGATATTTCTTTCCGAAAATGCGTATATCGATTCTTAATGAATGAACGGGATGTTTTCCTCTTGGTAGTAACGTATGACACCCGCTTTTCTTCAGCAGTTCTATTGACATAAGTCTATGGGCAGCTCTTGTTCTCAGGTGTATTTTATTCCATCCTCATTCGAGCTTCAAGTGCAGAGCCGCACCTAGAAAGATCTTCCTTAGATGATCATAGTTAATTTATGAATAAAATGGAATTCGAACACTTACAATTTCTGTTTTGTTCGATCATACAAACTCGTATTTGAGAAAATTTGATACACGTAATATATAATTAGTTTATGATACTCGAACTGAATAAATAGCATAGCTTGTGAATGCTCTTACGTTTCAAAAAATAGGTTCTGAATCTCATCCATCCTCACCTATGAATAATTATATATTCCTGCCATTTCATTTTCCTTTCTGGTTGAACATTTTTGTCACTAGCACTGCAGTCTAGTAGTCTCAAGTCCTTTCCCAGTTTAATGTCTCAATCAGCCAGTCATGTATCTTATCCAAAATTTCAATAGACAGATGACAAGTGCAGTAAAGTTTCTTCATCTTCATCTTTCCTCTGCACACAGAACTTTGTGCAGGTGCAGGTCTCAATTGAGTTGTGAATTCTCCATAGTTAATCACACCGTCTTACGTACTTCTGATTCAACTCATTCCGAGAATTTCTTCAAACATCCCTGAGAATGAAACCACTAATAAAATAATCTAGTGTGTTGCTTGTGTAAATTTCATGCTCTGTTTCGAGTACCTCTTTCATATGCCCTGTCGCCTTCTTTAGATGAGTTCATGACCCACGGAGGCTTCCTTCGCTCTTTTCCTAGCTAGTTCATCTGCATTTATGTTATTCATGACACCTTGTTGTATTGGACCCCATATCATCGTATGTAATGAAGCATTGAATGACTATACACTTCTCATCGTCTTGTCCAAAGAGGTTAAGGCTTCTTATCTGATCGTTAGTATGAAGATTATCCTGTCATCTCTATCAAGGTTCAAACCAATAATTACTCTCATTCCTGTAAGGCAGATTGTCTCATTTGATGTTTTGAGGTAGGGCTTATCTCTCCATTCTTCCCTTGTCATATCATTCTAGGTATTATATCCTTGTTACATTTAATAATTCATTCTGAAGATCTCCCTTATCGTCAATACATTCTTATCAAACTAAAATTTGTTTTGCATTCATAATTCACTATTCAATCGAATCAATGGGCATGGCAGAGCCTGTGATTTAGAATATATCTTCAGGAACGTCATATCACTCACAGACCATACCTCTGATTACGTATCTCTGATATAATATAATAAATTTTGTCTCTGTTGCATACAATAACAAATATTACTAAACCATGTTAATAAGGTTTCAGTTTAATTTAATTGGAATTCTGTCATCATGAGATGACACAATTCGAAATATAACCGTTTCGAGTATGATAAACCTCAATCATATTCCTAGCAATCAATCAAAGTATTGATCAACGTTTCAATTTTCATTACAATTAGAGTTAACATATCACGAATGGTTGATTGAATTAATAGCTTAATTATAATATAGAAAGATCGAAAAGAAGTAAAAAACAGAAGTTATTATAATTTTGTGTATAACTCATCAGAATTTATTTTATATCTACACAACTAACATGTGGTTTGTTAATCCATGGCGTATAAATAAGTTAAATTCCAACTGAATTTCGTTTTAAAGATTTTCTGCATCATCATTGTATATTAGGTAGAAAGGGAAGAGAGATGGTCAGAGCTTTATCTCTGGGGAATGGAATCGGATTTGGCGTCAGTGCTACAGTAAATATACTAGATTAGCTTGATTAGTTCTAGAGTTCGCCTCGAATAACGCTTTACTCTCGAAAATACCGCAGGCAGGAACACAATTTGAATGTCGACGCATTTAGCAAACTTTGTTAAGAGCCGATTGCTTCACTACAACGTCGGTGATAATCCTTTTATAGAATTTTAAGTTTTCAATTATTGCGACTAATCCTTGATAAAAATTGAATAACTTGAAAAATGCATAGGCAGTTGAATAAGATTGGATTATTCATATGATGAGCACTAAACAAAATATCCTTTGTAGACAGGCACATTGATGATGAAGGTCAATACGTTTCCAAATCTAGAGAGAATTAAAAAGAAATGTATCCCCCATATTGAATTTGAGACGCCAATGATAGGGCATTATTATTTGCCGACGTTTCTTCACCCATTAAACGTGGTATTCTCAAGGTCAGAAATCAGGTTTGAATTGGATGTCAATGGTAATATTGAGTATGAAATCAACCTGTGACCATGAAAGACAAATTCAGGGGAGTATGATGGATTGAGTTTGCATGGTGCTCAATTAATTCGTTCACAATATTAGCATACATCAGTTTTGAAAAAGATTAAATATATATGAGTTTCCATATAGATTTCGTCACAATTATCATTATCTTTTCGAGAACTCAAAAGATTCATCTATTTTTCGAACGAATCATTCCTCCCAGATTCAAATGTGATCTCATGTAATTCTCAATTTTGCTCCTCCTTTTTATACTGACTGCGCGAGAGGGAAACCTATAATGTTGGAAGAACATCGCGTGAACCAGCGGTGGAATGTTGGTTGAGGAGATAGGCATTCGAATTTTTCTTAGATATTTGGAGGTCATAGCACCAGGGAAAGACCTGTCTGAATAAAATGTTTCAGAACTTCGCTTGTTCAATAAAAAAATGAAGTCTGGTAGGGAGTAGTTTGACATTGAAGGGATGACTAGTTTGAGCTCTCGTAGTGGAACAACATACAGAATAACTGATGAACATCGATCATGGAACTATCTAAAGAAAAGGAAGAGATCTCCCACGTTTCTACAATCTAGAGAGGTCAGTGAACTCGTAAGTTCGACATCATGAATCAGACAAATAGCTCTCTTCTGGATAGAATACAAGAGCTTCAGCGTATGTTTGGGGGCCGAACTCCAAACATGTGAACAGTACTCCATGACAGGTTGAATCTGTGCATTGTAGATTATGAGGAGCTACTGAGATGTAAAGTAGTTCTGGGCAATGAATAGAAAAACAAGTTTTTGTGGAGCGGCTTTCGCAATGAACCTCACATAATCATCTCATGAGAGAGTGCTGTTGGTGCTGATTCCGAACATGGATATGGAAGACTTCATGGGAATAGTTGTACCTGACATCATCATATTAGGGATTGTGGGATCTGTCTTCTTGGAGAAGACGCAAGCTTGAGTTTTGTTTGTATTAAACTCCACTTGATCATCAGATCTCCATTTCAAAATGTTTGCCAAATCTCCATTAGTTGCGTCAACCTGTCTTTGTCTCACTCCTTTGGCTCTATCGGTTGGTTAAAGGGCTCTAGATGAGAAAGCGATATGAAGTGTACCATCAAACCATATGATGGAAGTTTCCCAAGAAGCCTTTGGTGGCTTTTTTTGAAACTCAGTTTCAGTCCAAGCCTCGGACCTGCCCTGAAGATGCCACCTGTAATAGTTGGTGAAACGTCGGCATGAAGTTGAGCTATTGTGACGCGGAATCCATACGGAAGCCAAGATTTTTCAAGGTTAGCTATCCGCGGAAGTCCACTATTCGAAATATCGATATTTTTAGATGTGTAACACCCTATATATTATTCGATACTCATAAAATTTGATTCTATATCTCTTAATGTACTCACACAAAATTGTGGCCAATTAGGCAAAGTAACCTTAAGCTTGTTTATACTTAACCAGAACCTTTCTCCATCAGTTATATTGAAATATATAAGAACCGGGATACTATCATTGAATGAGTACTGTCAGATTAATTCCTAACCATAGTAATACTCATACCCATACTCTTCAATTCAAAATTGATTGAACAGAGATGGATGTGCCTGACTAGTTGATCTATGGGGAGGAATCGAATCAGATTGGGTTCATCAATGATCTACTATCCTTTCAGAGGTTTATATTAACAAAAATATAAGACTCTGACGAGACCAAAGTGGTGTAATTGGTAAATACGCTAGACTAGTCATCCAGGAATGTAGATTCGAATCCCGCTTATGGTTCAATGTTTTATGTTCATCTTGATAATCTTCATAATTCAGGAAATCTAATCTAATTCTATATCTCTTAATGTAAATTATGTATCTTATATATTTATATTATGAATTTCTTTCTGATTTTCACGAATTCAGCCCTTTTGATCATTTCTCAATCGATCTAGACTATTTCAGAGCTAACTTCAACGTGTGCTTGTGTGCGTACGTGCGTATATAGGTATTTGCGTAAGCACTATAGAGACTATTGTGCCGTTCCTATTGGTCGTACGGATCTGAAATTTAGCGAATCGCTTCAACATGGTGAAGATTTGAACTGTATTGTTTGGGGGTGCAGAAATGTCATTTCGAGTGGTATTTTTTATATCCACATCAATTGAGCTTCAATGGCGTCATATACAGATTAGGTTCTGTGTTCACTCTATCGTGTAAAGATGTGAATAATTGTCCTGTGAGAATAGATAAAGTTTGAACTAGTGTCCATTATCAATAAAAGATAAATACAAATATAGGCTTCTTTTAAGAAATACCGAATCAAGGAAAAAATACCTGGAAATTGTACGATCTAAGAACTTTATTTCGACTGCTGCTAGCGTCTTGGTAGTGATAACTCCACGAATAATGATTTTTCATGTTCATATCATGGTCAGGATATAGCAAACAGCTAAAACCTGATGCTGTGCTTTCAGTAGTGATTTCACAAAGAACAATTTTTAAAAGCGAATATTTATTTCCTGAACTCCCCGTTCTGATCATATCTCAGCTCAAATCAAATCATTGTATCATTCGTATCCTTCAATTGATTTGTAAGAAACTGAAACATGCTTCACAATTTTGTTTCAGAAAATAATTTTACCGAAAATCACAATTAAATTGAGAGCTACTTGTTTTATCAAATAAGGAGTATGAATAATCTTTTATCTACTACCCAAATATTACGATACTGATATGAGCTTTGTAATCGGATACTTCACCGCACTAGTGTGGTGAAATGAAAATAACATTAATTTTATCTCATTTCAAATTTCAGTTATCTTAATCGAAAAGGAAACAAGAGATAATTTTGGAATAATACTAATAACATAATTGCTATAAGTAGAGAAAAAATACGTATCTCCCTACCACGGTCGTACATACAGGTCTGGGAACTCGTATGTTTGACATGGGTCTCTTACGCGTCGCCAAACTCGTAGTCCCTCTCTCAGCCACTAGCTAGCGCTTGGATCGAAGTGGTAAAACGATTTCTTTCCGGAATCGCAAGCAGTGTTACTAAGTATTCTGATTAGAGAGAGGAATAGAACTGTTACTCTTGTCAAAATGTATTACTCACCTTGAAAATAACTTCCCTTTTTTCGCACACATAAAAGACCTCGTTAAAACGATTTCTTTCCGGAATCGCAAGCATCAACGTTTTTCGCATTTCCGCATTTTTCGGCACTTTAAAAACAGATGTTTCTTGCTTCACACTTTTGTACCCCGTTTTGCATTTCCGCACAATGCACGGTTTCGTAATTTGTTTCTAAAAACGCAGGTATTCCTTGTGTTTACAAGTCAAGAATGACAGTTGTCAGAGAACACTCTTCGACTACTGCGCCACCCTTTTTGGTACTACGCGACAGTCGACGCTTAGCGGAGTCACTTCTCACATAGGAAACAGTATCGAGTTCCCAGACCTGTATGTACGACCGTGCTCCCTACATATGAATTTGAAAAAATTGCTCATATATATTTTTGTATCCATCCCGGAATTTAGCAGGCCCTAATGTTTGAATTGCTTTATTTGCCACAACTGAATCTATACTTTCATGGTCGGAACTCATGTCGATGAAATTTTACTAATGAAATGAACGCGTCATAGTTGACAGTTTCAGAACACAATAAATCAACGATGGTTATACGTCCAACCTTGGCAACGCCTTCTTGTTCATGTTTCTAATATCATTAATTTCAGGAATATTTACTATTTTTCAATATATACTCATTGGTAGTAGGTA
This sequence comes from Endomychus coccineus, assembly GCA_958510875.1. Lineage (NCBI taxonomy): Eukaryota > Metazoa > Arthropoda > Insecta > Coleoptera > Endomychidae > Endomychus > Endomychus coccineus. The sequence goes on from OY294069.1 coordinate 64,518,920, forward strand.
AAATATTGTATTATACTCGTATCGTAAATAATTAACACAATAATAATGGGTTCACGATATCGTGAATATCTATTAGATGGTTCAATGCAAATGACTTCACATAAGACCATCCGTCAGTTCTAGTTTCCAAATTTCGAATAATTACATGCAGTTACTTTTTTCCTTCCAACATTTGGTAAACACTACAATTGATTGTAAATTACATTTAAAATTACAAATAACTCGTATTATTTGATATTATAAATAAAGAACCTAATTTTGTTTCAACAGTTTATCATATAACAATCCTCCAAAGTTGCAAAAATATATGAGACACTGTTGATGATTCTGAAAGTAGAGGATCGTAACGCTCCAGTGAAATCAGCAACGGCAATTTGTAAGTTCATCCTACCTAGCATGATATTAAGAGTCTATACCAATCGAAGTAAAGGTGGAATGCAACCTCCTCTGAAATCATCCCGATATTTAACATAATGTTCTGTAGCGTGATGAGTGTTTATACCATCATACCTGTTTGTTCCTATTTCCAAAACATACAACGACATACATTTTTATATTTTTCCTTTTCTTATACTTTTTAGGTCGTTTCACATATGATCTTCAGAATCGGAACAACTCATATCAAATAACAAATTGTCAGATCATGAAACATGAATTATCAGTCAAGAATGCCTTGAAAATTAAAACTACGTGAAGCTTTATATGAAATTGGTTCATTCCAACTTAACCAACATCAACGAAAAATTGAAGTCACGTGATCAATTGATTACAGCTTTTTCTATCAAACTGCTATCTTAGAAAATTCTTTTCCTAGTGAGGTCTATCATAATGCCTATAACCACAAACATTTTAGAACAAATTCCTCAACAAACGTTACACTTCTGACTCGCAAGATGTACGACAAATATAGATTTTCCTCTCGTGTAGTCAAAATATAAATAAAATTAAGAAAACACTCCACTCTAGCCAGCTGTTAAGGAGTTAAGGAAAGCAAAACAATATGAACTTATGACATCCCATTTTGGTGATTTTAAGAAACCTTCCCCAATATTTGTCCCCTTTGTTTTGTATTGTTCCTATAAAATTGAATAGCTTGAATTCATGTATTATAAATACTATTTTGACTGTATTAGACCCGAAGATCTATTGCTTTAAGTCTTTTTACAACTGACATTAAATTTATCATATCTAAATCGTTATTATTAGTGACTATTACAAATAATAGCTAGTTCAAATAAGTTACTTCGACTCCTACTCTTTTGTTGATGTATCTATTATTCAAACTTATATCGTGATCGTCGATTAACATTATTTTCTGTCAGATTCGATTTAAATTAGTAACCAATTGATAAATTATTAAATAAATTACTGATCATGCTGAGTTTCTTAGTTAGATCTAGATTCAAGCGGCTTATGTGTCATCACTTAAGAAGGCCGAGCTATAAATGGTTGAAATCGGAGATCGTATATCTGCTGTCGTATCATTAGAGCTTGTTAAGGCTTTGTACGCGTAAACACCCAACTCTATGAGTACCTTCTAATTATGTAACTTAATATCCAGTTTCTAATGATTTGTCTTCAATTAATTAACTAATAAATGGTGCAATTTCGCATGAAAGAGTTACAGTTTCAGCGCATTTACTACTCTGGATTCTCAATTGATTCACGACTTCCATAGGGCACAGCCCATCGGTGCATCTGCAGATATCCAGCCGCCCAAATGAAAGTCTTCACTGTGCCTAAAGCTGTTTATGCTCGGTTGAAGATATGGAGAGTTTATTCATATCTTATCATGGCTCCCATATCGGTTCGAACTTCACAGGGCCCTTTGGCACTAAGTAATCTGCGATCTGTTTACCTACAAAAGACTACTTCTTCTATACCATCGCATCCAGGGGAGCAACACTTCTATTGATCTCCAAAACAGTCAGAGGGCTATACTTGCTATGTTGCATCTTCATCTCAGCTTGTTGTCGAAGATTATACACAACCGTTCAAGTTCCAATGACAGCTCGAATGGTATTCAATAGTTCAGGAAGCCGGGATAAATATGGGTGTGGTCCTTGCGAGATGAGCAATATTTCATAAAAACCTTGGTGAGGACCAACTCAATAAAGGCTATATGTTTCATGATTGATTCGCTGAAGGGATTGGTGTTTCATTGCCTATCGAAAGTGATCGATCATTCATAAACGAAGATGTTTTCTGTAAGTTTGAGATCTCTTTTGTTTCCCCCTTCTTTGCCATTCGTCTCTTAGCCTAGAGATTGGTTGGAACTGGTGTCGCTGCTCAGAAACATTCACCAGAAGATGTAGTACCAGTAAAATTAATTTTGAGAGTAAATGACCATTTTCTCACCATAATCTTCGAGATGAACATATGTTAAGTATTTGTGAAAGAATAACTCGGAAATATAGTTCACTTTTCCACGCAATACTGTTAGGGTTCCTCGAACTAGTTAAATAATTCTTTGTACTTTTGATAGATTAGTAAAAAAATTTTGCAATGGTACTAATTTATCAATCAAAAATTTGCAGAATTTATTGTTATTTATCAAAGGGAATCGAGGATTTGATGATTTTACAGCCCGTAAAGGTGAGTCGAATATTTTTTCAAGAATCTTGCTGGTATTACGTGTCTATAAGTAAGGAATAATCACCCATATTCACTAAAATTACTGAGCTGAGGACCTTTCGGGTACCAAGTAGTTTATCCACATATGATCTTCAGAATCGGACAAACTTATATTTATATAAGATAACAAATTGTCAGATAACGAAACATAGTGTATCAGTTGATAATGCTTCAAAAATCAAAATTACTTCAAGATTCTTATGAAATTAGTTGAGAAATTAATAGTATTTAACCAAATCCAACCTAATCAACATTAACGAATGAGGAAAGTCACGTGATCAATTGATCACAGCTTTTTCTATCACACTGCGAGTTTACTCTGACAAGTAGCCATGGTTGCCGAAAAATCCTTAGTACTGTATTAGTATTTTTAGTGGATAATGAATAATTGTTGTTTATAGTGTTATAGTGTGAACTCTTCATGGTTTATTATAACGTGTTTAAGTAAACTCCCTGAAGTCTCAAAGCCCATAATATGCTCCAGTTCATCAATCAATGCAAAATTTTGGTCAAGCTGCAATGGAATAATAGAGATTATTAATTAACAGAAACATAACTCTCATTTCACAGAACTCCTTACAAAATAACAACTGAACGGTGAACCAGATGTCTATCACAAAATCCTATTCGCCATTAAATGCATCGAATTTTTTAAGGTTCGTATATAAGTGGTTATCTGAGGATTAGATGAAAATAGTATTTGATATCTTTTATTTCCGCTTCCGCTACTGGCTTACCATTCGGCCATAGTGGCAATAGGGAAACATTTATTTTATAATACTTTGACTACACGAGACGGAAACCTATAATGTTCAAAGAACATAGTGTGAGCCAGCAGCGAAATGTAGGGTAAGTAGATAGGCATTGGTACCTTCCTGAGGGTTTGAAGGTTATAGGCACAGGGAAAGACCTCACTAGGTGAAGAGCTCCACAAAGTCGGTGCTCGATAAAAAATTATGTCTGGTAGGAAGAAGTTCGGTAGATCACGAGTTAGAAAATGAAGGGATGACTAGTTTGAACTCGTGGCGGAATAACATACGAGATTTCTAATGGAAACCGATCGTGGAAATATCTATAGAAAAGGGAGAGGTCTTCCATCTTTCTACGATGTTCTAAAGAGGTCAATGAACTCGTAAGTGTGACATCATAAATCAAACGAATAACTCTCTTCTGGATAGAATTCGAGAGCTTCAGCGTATGTTTGGGAGCGGAATTCCGAACATGTGAGCCGTACTCCAGGATAGGTCGATATTGTGCATTGTAACTCATGAGGACCTGCTGTGATGTGAAGTAGCTTTTAGCACGGGATAGAAAACAAAGTTTTCATGGAACGCTTTCCGCAATGGACCTCACATGATCGTCCCTTGAGAGCGTGCTGTAGATGGTGATCTGGAGCATAGCTATGGAAGACTTGATAGGAATAGTTGTACCTGACATCATCTTATTAAGGATTGTGGGATTCACTTTCCTGGAGAAGATGCAAGCTTCAGTTTTTGTTTCATTAAACTCTACTAAATTATCAGATACTCATTTCAAAATGTTTGCCAAATCTCCACTAATTGCGTCCACCTATCCCTGTCTCGCTCCTCTGGTTTTATTGAATAGTATACGAACTCTCGATGAGAAAGCGGTATGAAGTCTACTATCAAAGCTGTGGACGGGACAGTTGGATACTTTCAGCAGTTCGTTGATATGGAACAGAAACAAAGTTGGTACCAAGACAGATCCCTGTGGAACACCAGCACTGAGTATATCGAAGGATACTCCGTCAACCACTACAGAGAGAGATATATCTGAACAAAAACTCGATAGTAAGCGACAAGGTTGAGGGGGCAAACCATATGATGGAAGTTTTTCAAGAAGCATTTGGGGCCAGATATGCAATGTTACAGCTAGAGATTCCCCGTGCTTCTCAATAGATGTCTGTCATACATATGTTACGTAGCCATATTGCCGCTCATTCACGATTCTGGAGCTGTCTAGGTATTGAATGAGCTCGAAGTTCATTGCTTTCTCCATCAATTGTTTCATAACGTCTTCCTTTTTTATCTATCAGTTTCCATTATTGTAATTGTAATCTACTCCTACAAATTTGAGGTTATAAACTTGAAATTCATTCTCTCGATTCGAACACATTCACCGCTGGTTCACACGATTTTCTTCCAACGTTATTGGTTTTCCCCTCGTATTGTGAAGGTATAGGAAGCTGCCAACGTTTTTTACCATTTTTTCAACTCTTTCAAGTATAATTTGTTGGAGCATATTGAGATATTTGGAATTGTTCATTTTAAGTGCAAAATAACACAGTATTTAAATACCAATGCGATGAGTGTGAATCGTTCACCGTACGGCCATTAAATTCGCAAAACGGAAGTAGCGTTGGCTCCATCAAATGAGAAGACCATCCTGCAAAAGGAACAAAATACATTTTATTCTTTATAGAAAACAGTAGTTCGGGTGATTTTGTTCCGCAAGGTAGAACTAGTGCTTCCCAATTGGCACTAATATTGAAAATGTTCGATTCCAGATTGCAGAATGATAGGGAAGGATATTTGGGTCCACATAATGTTAATATCTCGATTTGCAAAAATAAGTGGTTTGGTTCCCTATTGAATAACGGGGTCCAAGTGATGTAGTCGTATTTCATCCTCTCCACATTCTACTTCTAATTATTTTGTAGAGATATTCCCCCTGTTTATGATGAAATGAACGATGAGTCGATATTGTTTCCTTTCCTAAATAAACTCTAATGTTAGCTGGCGCATACAATTATTCTTTGAGCTGCACATTCACCATCATTGTATAATTTAAACTTTTCACTATTTAGATGCTAACATTCTTCATTCTGCAATTTCGGTATTGTTGCTTAGTTGTGAGTTAATTATATTTCAATTTTGATATTTCCATGTGTTTACATCTCATATTTCAGATTTTTACATATCGAAGTTGATGTAGGTATAAAAAAAATATTATTCAAGGTATTATGTGAATAGTTTGGTACAGTCAAGAAACAAAATGAATCAAATAACACGGACTATTTTGCTACCGCATTACTACAAAATAGGTCTATAGCTTCCTCCAAAAATCAGTTAAATCTGTTTGTTGCAAACTTTAATTGTGTGAAACGATGCCCCGTCACAAATCAAATATTCACTTATGTTTATTTTCAGTTCACACTTCGTGAAAAATCTTTGGTCAGCAGCTGTTTTTCATCAACCACGTCTCTGGATATTTCACTTAGATTGGTCTATGAGTGTATCGAACTAATTTATAGATATAGCTTCTTTGCCGTTCAGGACATATAGTTCCTTGGGTAACTTTACTTTTCCCCTTGCGGAATTCGAGGAAAAAATTTCTTGTCCCATTTTTTTGATGTACATCATCACGAATCAGTAACTGTGTTTAAATCTAGGTACCATCGAATCTGAGATCACGCATGTACACGTTTGTTTAAACAATTCTGATGAAATTGTAATGGGTGACGATAAAAATAAGTAATCTACTCCTTAAGAAAATAATTATTTGGTGGGAACCAATAATTACATATAATTATTATCATTGCACACTTCTATATTATGATGTAAACTTGAATTATTTGATGTTTGTAGAATACCCTCCAGTTAAATGCATAGTAATAACTTAATAACCGAGTGCAATACAATCATATGACTTCAAAAAACTATTCAACTCTCAATCTTTCTGTCACAATAACGACTTATAATTACATGGTTGTTTCAGATTCTACTACAATTAAAATAATAATTGAGATATGTCGTAATTTTTGACGACGAGTAGGTTTGAAGCTTATTTTATAATTTTAACGGTGAATATTGCAGAGTGAATTATGAATGAATCATTTCACAATAACCGTTTAAATGAAAGTAAAATTACCAAGCACATACAATTATATTTTTGGGCAAAGGAAAATGTGTTTAGTAGGGTCGCCTGCCTTCCAGAAACATCTAAACTCATCTAAAACAAAGATGTTGCATGTACATCCAGTGGACATACGAGGACTAGGTGAAAAGTCTCTGAAAAATTAAACAAGAAATGATTTATTTTATATATATTATTTCTCAACGTAATCTCCTTGTAGCCCCATAAACTTCGTCCAAGGTTTTTCTAATTTTTCGATTCGTTCCAAATAATACGACTTCGGCAATCCTTCAGAATAGGCGTTTGTTCCAGTGATGACCTCATCGTTGGAGCCAAATCTCTTTCCGCCAAGCCATTTCTTCATGTATGGAAATAGATAAGAATCGCAGGGGACCAAATCTGGAGAATATGGAATTCATACAATTTTGCCATTGCGACTGCAAACCTGTGCGCCGGTGGGTTGCCCTTGTAGAAAGCACTCTTTTTCTTCGCCAAATGCGGCCACTCGCCTCACATTGGAGTCGAATCGATCCAACAACTCTGCATAATATATGCCGGTGATCGTTTTGCTCAAGGTAATCATCGATATGGACGATACCCCTTGTATCCCAAAAAATTGTCGCCATGAGTTTGTTGGCCGATAAGCCCACTTTGGCCTTTTTCAACTTCGATTTGGTGGAACAATCCACTGTATCGACTGTTCTTCGATCTCTGATGTGTTGTGAAGGATCTATATTTTGTCCACGATTACGAATCGCGCTCGAACATCTTCATTCACTCCTTAGAAGTTGGCACATGGTCGCGCTAATTGTCAACAGAGAGCAAATGCGGCACTCATCTGGCAGATAGCTTTCTCAAATTCAATAATGTATGAAAAAGTTCCGTGGCCGTTCGGTAGAGATGCCCATAGCCACAACAATCTCGTGCACTTTAGCTCGCCAATTGTCCAATATCGTACCATAGATTTTATAGACGATTTCAATTCAATTGGACGACCAGAACGTTCGGCGTCCTTTTGGTCACACTACCAGAACGAAAATCATTAAAACACTTGTGCATCGTTCGAATCGATGATGAAGAGTTCTCATAATGTTCAACTGGCGATGCTAATTCCATCCACGAAAGAAATAATGTTCAATCAAGACGCGAAATTCACTTTTTTTCATGTTTACAGAAGTTTCCAAAATTGCTTGCTTTTGATGGGTGTCAAAACAGATCTGAACGTCATATCAGCCTGAAAATTCCTAGTTCTAGTTCTAGTAAAAGATGGTACTTTACAAATTTCATGTGGGATTTTTGATTGTGGCGACATCTGTTTAAGTTTTCAGAGACTTTTCACCTTGCCCTCGTACAAATAAAAATGACGGATTTTCATAGCACATCGTTTTATGTTCTGACAATATCGCCTACACGTCTCCTGCTTTCACAAATAACACTACTTTGAACTTCTACTGGAAAGCTCTAGTGATGTACTTTTCACAGATATGCATTGGTGTGCATTCTGAATATGTTCATTATGGGACTTCCCAGTGCTATTCATGAGTTTGATATCCACTGGATATTCCACATGTATGAGTTTAGACATTCATACTGGATGACCAGAGTACAAGGTATGGACTCTTATGAATAGGTCCTATAGACTATCCATTCATGTTTTATCTACGATATCCGAAGGATCTTCATTCAAATATTTGCGTTTCGTATCCAGATTTGGGGCCTTAACATCAGATTCAGAAGTGACTCGATAATGATGAATAGTAAGACTAGTTTATTCCCTATTCTACATGAACTTTTCTGGAATAATTTTCCATCGAGTTCTCGCTACTTTCCAACTTTATTTTTGCACTGCCTTATGAATATAACCACATCCCCTGCTGAACAAATATTAATTTGATAAACCTGGATTTTTATTCATTTAAATCCTTTATTTATGGTGAGGATGCATGGAAGTCCCCCGTCTGCACCGTAATAATGCGTGAGTGGACAGAAGAATCCAGCTAGGTAGTCCAAGGAAAACAACTATAAAATTGGGACACATTTTTTTATTATGTTCTAAATTCAGTTGTATCGTGATCGAGGTAGATATATTACCGATTATTGATGTATCTAAAACTATTATTATTGTAACATTGATTAATATAGACTCAAAGTCTTGCATTCAATGATTTTCAAAGAATATAAATGGCACAAGGGAATGAGGTAAATTTAAAAAAAAATTGTTTTGCTGGTCATATTGTGCTCTTTCCTGAAAGGTAGTGGAAGGAGTTCACATATGAAAAATGGATGTTGTTCTTCGGAGAAATATGACAGAGACAAGGACCATATCAATCCAAATTGTAAGTTGAGAATGAATAAGAAGTTTAAGTATAATTGGGGTAATGAGAATACAATTGCAAGTGATGGATCACCTGGAATTCTGAAACTCGTAGATCTCTAGAAGCAGAGTATCTGAACAATTTTGGTGTACATACGTAGATGATGTATTTGCCTTCTTCAAAGACACATCTACTCAATCAAGTTCCTTCTTTACATGTATTAATCGACTTCATCCAAAAATTAAATTGACGTTGGAAACAGAAAAAGATGGGAACATCAACTTTTTAGACTTAACACTAATATAATAGAATTTGAATAAAGCGGTCCATTACTTTGTGATATGCCATTTTGACAGATAAAAACGAAAACTTTTACTTCGTTAGATATCACTCTATTTAAAAGAAAGTTGATTGAAATTTCGAACTTTACACTTAATTGTTAAATCATACAATTGTATGTTTTAATAATGAACTTTAAAGTTCGAATTTTATGTTTTATAATGAACTGTAAAGTTTGAATTTGCAATCAACTTTCTTTTAAATAGAGCGATATTTAACACAGCAAAATCTCTTGTTTTTATCTGTACTAATATAATACGTGACCATAATATAATAAACTTCAACATTTACGGGAAACCCACATTTACAGGCACCACTCACTACTCCTAATTCATCGTTTAGCCCCGTAGCCATAAATTAGCATGTCACTCAATTATACATAAAGCATTTACAATATCTTTGTTAAAAGAACATCTCACTATTTGATTGGACATAATGAAATGAATAGCTAGTGATAATGATTTTTCGGTGGATCAAATAACAACATTAATTAACCGCAAACAACAACAATTGACTCATTACAATTTTTACCAGTACATAAAACACGTAGATGTATCAATAAACTTCCTTTCTCTGACGTATGTTGGTACCATAAGCGAAAAAAGTTTATCACGCCATAATCTAAGAGTCCGTTTCAAACCACAAACTAAACTCTGCCATCTTATACATAATGCTGAAGACAGAACCAATAAATATAGTGAACCTGGAGTTCATGAGCTAATTTGCCCAGAAGTTGATAACCTTTATACAGGTAGAACTTGTGGTAATTTTAAATTTAGATACCAATAATATTTTTATTCTTTCAGACTCAAAAAACAGACTCAACCGTTGCTAACCATTTATCACAAACAAATCACCTTTCCTAAAAAATTTCGAATTGAATACATTAGAATCAATAGAGATTTATAAAGGTTTCAAAAACTCCTATAACAATATCCTAAATGACCAGCTACAACTACACCAAAATGATTATTTCCTTTCAAAGCCCTATTAGAATAATTCAGAGAAAATTAAATAAGTATTAGGCTATGCATAATTCACTTAGTTTCCTGCAATCTACCTGTTTCGAAATTTGCAATGACCCCTTACCTGTAATTGTAAATTGATTAACCCTATTTTACCTTAGTTCCTATTTATACTTCAAATGTTTATTGACTCATAATTTTATGTGTTTGATAATGTCACTTCGGTGTTGAAACTATAGTAACGTTTTCATGTCATTATTAAAAGTGGTATACAACCAAAGTAATTGTTCTTACATTTAGTCATAATGATAAATTGTCATAAACAGATAAGAACAAGAAATTTTACTTTAACTAGGGTGATATTCAAAGAAGTAATATTTCCTGTTTTTATCTGTAAAAATGAAATATCACAAAGTAACGGATAGCTCCGTTCAAATAACCATAAAGTAACGGATACTAGCAACGTATTTTGAAATTGTAAGTTTGTCATGTCAGGTGAAGACAACATTGCCGTGGCAATAGATTTTTAATAATAATTAGAGGGGGCATTGCGGTCCCTTAATATCTAGGCCTAGGTCCTTTGCACACTGTCACGTGTCACTTAGTGTTCCAAAGGGCAGATCCCAAACGAGAGTGTTCACCATGCTTTCTAGGTTGACGATTAACGTATCACCTAGTGAAGCGGTTCCTATCCGCAAGTGATCACCTATCAACCAGACGGGCGGTCCCCGTCCAAAACTGTTCACCATGCTCCCTCAGGTGAACGATTCCCAAAGAGGTTAACACCAATTTCGTGATATTTTATTTAAGCTCCGTCCTAGTGAAGCGGTTCTCACTAGAGTGTGTTCACCTGGATTCAGAGGTAGGTGGGATGGGTTCTCATACTAGAGTGTTCACCGGGTATCCGAGTTAGACAAACAGCCACCTACTCCTACTCCTAGTCGGGACCGGATGTGTGGTTAATGCCCTCAAGAGATTCAGCGCCATCTTCGTATCTAGTTTTTGGTTTTCTTCAGTGTCGCATAGTTCTATCGAGAGCGATCTGCGTCTTGGAGGAATCAGTATTACGCATATGCACAGAATGTGTATTGATGTTTTGTTTTTCCGTTCTCACCACCTGCACAAAGACGAATCGCTTGAGTTCATCTTGTGAACGTGGCAGTTAAGCTGCCCATGTTCTGTCAGTATCTGTGTCAGTAGTTTGGCATCGGTCTTAACCATGTTCCTCAGTTGCTGAGACCAGTCTTCCCTAATGTGCGGTCTAGTCAGAGCTTTCGACTGCCTGCAACAGTTCACTAGTTTCCACTCTTGTGAGTGTTGTGTTCTGACCTATCAGTGACTGGTTCCTTTGATGTTACTCTTCGAGATGGCCACCGCTGGTTTGGGTCCTATCAGAGGTTCTATAGCTCCAGTTTTGCAAGCACATCGGCTATTCCATTTCCACTTTTCCAGAGTGATCGGGAACCAAGAATAGGGTGAGCTCACCTTCGTCTCCGCCAAGGTTGTTTAGCATGTTGATGCACTTCCTCACCAACTTCGTTATTCTCATGCTACCCAGCGCAGCGAGGGCTGCCATGATGTCTGTGCATATACTGATGCGGTTTTGAATTCTTTCTTCCAGCGCTATTTGGACACAGCGCGTTATTGCCAGTATCCTCGCTTGAAGAATGGTGGCATATTTGCCCAGAGGTATAGAAATACTTTATCCGGGGCAGTTACCGCACATTTTATTTTCAGATGGATTGGTTCCTTTATTAGCGCTTCAAGTGCGGCCATGGGAGCTACGAGACTCCCGTGGCAGCACCTAGAAGAACCTCAAATGCTCCAGGATTGAGTTGGTAGTTCTGAGCTCTGTTCTTCTCCCCCACACTACCGAGGCGTATGTCAACCTTGGGTTGAAGATGACTTCAAAGAAACACATTATTACTAAATTTTGAACAAGTCTAGGTTCCTGATACTTTTCTTCAATTAAATTATTATTCTCATCTCATAACTGTCTCAACTAGTCAAATAAAATAACCTTAACATTATATTTTCAAAATTAACCGGACTAGTACTGCAAATCAGTACATTTCCGCTTTTTTAACTTCCGGAAATAGGAAAGTACAAGATAAAACTATGCAAATCAGTATATTTCTCACTTTGGAATACTTTATGCAGCTGAATTTTGAATCTTATTTTCACGAAATTTTAAAATTATGTATCTTTCCAACATTAAGTCTGAAAAACTTATCATTTATCACATTCCACATTTTTTACCAGCGTCGCCATCAGTGAATTCATTTCACATTGGGTTTTTCATTTCTCATTACGTAACTCATGCTCATACTACACCCCACTTTTATGTATCATTGATGAATTCTCCTATCATCACTTTAAAATCTACTTCCATGTCATTCGTCAATCAGATAGATCAAAAAGTTTAGCAATTTTGAATATCACCCCGCTTGAAATTAATTTCTATGAATCAATCATGTTTCCCAGAGATGCAACGTCGGAAAAAAACGTATTTTTTTCTTCTTGACTCTTTTATGTTGTTTTTTGGGATCAGAAATATCTGTGGTGTAACTCACAAGAATTTTCATATTTTAAGTTAGAATAGAAATGTCTGTGAGTTAGACAACAGATATATGTGTTATATTCGTATTCATAACTTAGCTTAACATATATAGTGAAATTCATAGATACAATTATTCTAGCTTTTTATCCAATCCAATCCAAAGCATACATATTCATCTTAATTTCGAATTAATGGAATAGTGTATCAAGTGGTGAATTAATATCAACATTTTTCCTCCGAAATGGTTAGATATTAGAGATTTGGATATTAATTGTTAAACAAAAGAATTATGGTAAACTGATACAACGTTTCTGAAAATGTTATACAAAATGAAAAAAAAAATTGGTTTCTAATGAACAATAATATCAATGAGTAATGAGGCTGTGCGCTCGATAATTTTATCATTGTGTATCTATATACTACAGGTATAAAATGAGAGGAACTTTCCAACAAAGTGATACAAAAGAATCAAATGAGTTATAAATATGTATGCGTAAATTAAAAGTGCCAGATCGATTCTTCAACTCGTAATTATTTCTCCTGCTCCAAAATGTTCACATTAAATTTAAAACATATTTTCTAAATAATTTAATGCAGATTATTCCTGAAAACCAATAAAGCTGATCAACATTTATGGACGTTATATTCTTAGAAATCAAGTTAGAAATAAATTAACATTAGTTAATCTGTCAAGATGTATGCGGTAAATCTTGTAGAACATCGAAAAAAGATTATAATTGAAATTTTTATTCGTTTTATACACATGAATTTTTGATTTCCACGGCTTATCCTGAATTTTCGAGTATGATTGTGTATATTCGTAGGATAACAACACTGCGAGATAAGTAGAGAAATATTTGGATTGTGTTATAAATAATGAATCCACCAGCCTACAGAATGAATAGGATGAAGAAATATTAGAGATATAAGGAAAGGCAAATTCGCTCGAGTAAATCACGTTTTCCATTTACGCCTGCCGTCTTGCTTCTTTCTATACGCAGAGCTGCATCGAGTTACATACTAACCGGTGCGGCAGGGATGATATATTCCAATTCTTGTTATCTTGGTACAATGCCGTACTTTTATTTCTTTTGGATAAGATATAATCCCTGCTGCAATCTGAAACTCGTTTACATTGGAATTTATTCAAATGCATCGACAATTGACATATGACAGTAAGTTACTACTCCGGCGAACAAGTCTTTTGTGCAATTTAAACTCTACGTTACAAGATATGGTCGCCATATGCTAGTGACATTTCATTATTGAAGGAATGAAACTATCTGGGAGTCGAGCGAGATGCTTCTAACTATAGCGATAAAGTTTCAAATTTACAGTTTTCCAGAGTAAATCCAACAAAACTGAGCTTCCATGTTTGGTTATATTTTACAGTTTAAACATTAATACCATATTAATAATACGTAGTAAGTAATATTGAGAAAGTAGCATTTTAATGTTTATCAGAAAACTTCTGTAGGTAAAATCACTCTAAACCACGGTCGTACATACAGGTCTGGAAACTCGTATGTTTGACACGAGTCTCTTACATGCTGCCAAACTTGTAGTCCCTCGCTCAGCCACTAGCTAGCGCTTGTATCGAAGTGGTAAAACGATTTCTTTCCGGAATCGCAAGCAGTGTTACTAAGTATTCCGATTTGAGAGAGGAATAGAACTGTTACTCTTGTCAAAATGTATTACTCACCTTAAAATAACTTCCCCTTTTTCGTTATACATGACGCACACATAAAAGACCTCGTTAAAACGAATTCTTTCCGGAATCGCAAGCATCCACTTTTTTCGCATTTCCGCATCTTTCGGTACTTTGAAAACAGAAGTTTCTTGCTTTACACTTTTGTACCCCATTTTGCATTTCGGCACAATGCACGGTTTCGTAATTTGTTTCTAAAAACGCAGGTATTCCTTGTGTTTACAAGTCAAGAATGACAGTTGTCAGAGAACACTCTTCGACTTCTGCGCCACCCTTTTTGGTACTACGCGACAGTTGACGCTTAGCGGAGTCACTTCTCACATAGAAAACAGCCTCGAGTTCCCAGACCTGTATGTACGACCGTGCTCTAAATTGAACCGTTAATAAGTAATAAATTATTGAATATTATATATAACAAGGTGTGCGAGAACGCTATGTAATTGGCGAAAAGATTTGTGACGTAAGAATTCTGTGAAGAACATCTCAGACGCGGGCGTAGGGTTTAACCTTGAGATGTTTTAGGTTGTGATTTCATCCATTCGGAGCAATTTTGGAAAGTTCTAGTTTTATAAGTTTAAGGACAAGTTTTATTAATTTTAGTCTAGTTCCATGCGTTGTCTCTTCAGAATGAGAACCACAACATGAAAACGTGAAATACACAACAATAATAGTACCTGAACATAAATATCTGTATGATAGTTCGAATGGTGACAAGACTTCTTACAGACCGCTGGCGCTGTCACCAGAATAGACATCTACAATTAATAGGCATTGTTTATTATTTTGATCGCCCAGGTTGTACTTACTAGAAACTAGATGCGGAGAGGCAGACGAACCTGCCTCTCATATCCTAGTGGAATGTCCAGGACTGGCCTCTCCGATACCGCTTCCACATTAGTGAAAAAACTGTTTTCAATTGATCACTTTTGCTAGCGAAATAGCTTTCGGATACTCCTGCGGGTCAAATCTATATGATTGTAGGTACAAAACATATATTGGAAATGATTTAGAAACCGCTTAATGAAAGAACTTGAATTATACTCTATTTTGCATTGAAATTTTATCCAAATGTTCTGCATACTGTATTTCACAATTATATAGGTACTTCGTCCTGACAGCATCTGTCAGGTTGAATTTAATAATATAACCTTGATTCCTATTACACTAGCTGTCAAATCGATCACGTCACTTGAATCTTAAAATGAGAATTTCGGACACTTTTGAAGATTAAATATATATGTGTGTTATATATTTATAACCACCTAAAATACGGTTGTCCTTATAGTCCTATAAAATACTATAATTCCATTCGAAATAATCAATAGGGATGTTAGAAATACCACTCGAAACGACCGTGAATAGAAGTTCCTATGTTCACCACTTTAAAGCAATCTGCTGAATTCCGAATTGGAACGACGTAATCGTTTTCAAACTACACTACACCACATCACACCAAACCACATCATAACATGCCAAACCACATCACACCACACTCCTACACCACACCACACCACATCACACTTCACCACACCACACAACACCACACCACATCGCCCAACACCACACCATACGAAACTACACCACACTACACCACACCACACCACACATGTCGAATATAGTCTAAGTCGATTCAGAAATCTTCAGCTAAAACAGATATATCCGCATGAACTCGGATTTTTATGTCGATAACAATACTTCCCCTAAGAATATTAATTTTCAGCTGTAAACTAGAAAGTCTCAGAATCGTTACTACGTCATGCGTTTGTTTATTTATCAACAAGACCAAAACAATCTGCAAAATCGACAGAAAAAATGAGTGAGAAGGTTTAGAATTCCTTTATTCCAGCTGAACTTCAGCAAGAAGCTCAAGAAGCAACATTTCATCTGTTACCAGCGAAAAGCAAGAGTTTATACGAGAAGGAATTGGTGGAACTTGACAACTGTTGAAAAAAGGGGCATAGACGAAGGAGCAGCTACATAAGAGGTGCTACTATCCTACTTTTTCAATGTAGGAAAACGGCTTGTTGCCTTTTAAATTTGGACAACGTATTCGTTACTAAAATCAATGCTGAAAGTGTACAAAGGGATTGATATATCGAAGTATGGTAAACTTACTTATTTGAAAATCGGATCAAGAAATTATGAACCAAGGAAGGCAAAGATACTGGAGAGAGACCAAATCGAAGAATTTGCGAAAAAAAGCTCCAATATTCACAAGTTAAGGTAGGAATTACACGATAATAATGTTTCAATTCATGCATTGAGCTTTTTATTTTGAACTTTCATAAGTTGCAACTATCTTGGGAATTGCTGGTGCTTGTCGAAGCGATGAAATTAACCTTTTTGTATACCTGCCATGTCCAAGACACAGGCAGTTATCTGAACTCACTTATTCCTGATACGAAAACAAAAATTTCATGATCTTGGAAGAAGCGTTTTCAATCAATGCTGTAGAAATGTGACGAAAATACATCAATCTGCGATCTAAAACTGCCGTGGGAGATTTTCATTGCGATATGTGCTGTAAAATATACTACACAAGATATAGGCATCGACATAATTTTTAATATCTTTTCAAAAAAGTTTCACCGAGAAAGGAATGAGGCTTTCCTCGGCAACATTGTTGTCCAAAGCTGGGGTTGATATAACCACTGTCAAGTGTCACGGTGGTTGGTAATCGACTACGGCGGCGGAGAGTTATATTGAAGAACCACTGTTCAGCAAGATGACAATTACTGAAAAAATTCAGATATTACCTAATGTCGGCGAAATTGTGGGTCCTTTCAGTCCTTCCGGTATTTCCTGTCGAGTGAATTTGAATAATCCCAGTCAAAATGACAAGATCGTTATTGTGATAAATGTTAATGTCAATATTAATAATAATTATAAATAAAATTTTTGTAAAATCGAAGACTCGTTTTATCAATTTTAATCCACTAATGTATAAGAAGGCTTCTAATCCACGGGAAACAGACGTATTATACCTTCCTGATATAGTGGTCGTGATACCATCAAATTGCTTTTTACTATGATATAGATTTTAAATCTAATATCATCTGTCCTTTTCAAAGTTTACCTTTTTCTTCTTGATGAGACGGTGCATAGAAATGTAAGCAGTACATACCACAGACATATAGAATGGACTGCGCGTGGTAATGCTAAGCGCGGATACTGCAGGCGAGAGGGAGGGAAAACGAAGAGGCCTAATTCTAGCTATGTTGCGTGCAGGGCTATTTGTTATGTTATGAGCGACCCGTGTTGGCAAAACTAGCTACAGTCATGCTGCATTTCCATGGCAAGGCAGCGACCAATAGAAACGTGATAGATAAAGACAGAGTAGGCCTCTTAGTTTTCCCTCTCTCTCGCTTATAGTATCCACGCTTAGCATTACCACGCGCAGTCCATTCTATATGTCGATGGTACATACATATTTTCATTTGTGCCAAATACATAGTCGCATGTCGCAGATCACACATAGGTTACGTAATGAGAAAATTAGTGAGACTGAAATTACAACTTTCCAAGCAAGAAAAATACGTACATCCTATAATGCAGTTGCGGCGCAAATCTCTTCGATGTCTGAAGGAAAACCGACCAATGACGGATCGTGTGCGTTGAATGTGGCCAAAATTTTTTCATACATTTGCATGAGGCGCACAGGTCTATACTCGTATAAATTTTCAACGCATACAAATTCGCGCCGAATGCCTCGCAAATTTTTACTAATGCTTTAGAGTGCAACATCTCGGCAGCGCGTACATGCCGCCTGAGGCCATGAAACACATCAGTCAAAGTAGCATTTTCGCTTTTGGCGTTGACTTAGGCCTGATGAACAGAGCCTTGTGTCAAGGGACGTACATTGGACTCTATCAAGTGGTCTTAGTGCTCCAGACTTGTTCATTCACACTCTGATTAATTGATTGCTGAAGTGATCGAAGATATTTAATGAATTTCTTTTCTCTAAATTACCTACTTACTACACTTTTATCAAGTTAGTTCATATCTTGGGTAATTCTGTTATCATGAGCTGTTGGAATATTTATATATTTTATTGATATAATTGCTCATTTAGAATTCACTTGAGGTATTCTTACCTTACCGAATCACATTCATCGAGCGTTTACTTTATTTTGTTATTTGATACGAATTTTCATCAAGTAGTGGCTTAAGCAATCTCATTTTCCAACAATATTTTGTTGATGACAACTTGAGAACAAAAACTACCAGACATAAGTGACTCGTAGGGATATAATGAGTGAGACAGACTCGGTTCAACCGACACTGAATTGTGACGTGAGAAGATGTCTTTGTTTACGGCTGTGTTTTAGCGAGAAGAAAATAATCATTTTTTATTTATTTATTACAGGAAAACTTTTTGTTAGAATTTTGGAATTTATATGTCAATTGACTTTTTACAATGGGTAACGAAGCTCAAAAATCTTAAATTATTATTTAATGGGTAACACTCAGAATTTCGGAATTGGTGATGAAGCATCATTCATGCAAAATTAGTGAAAGAGGGGTCTGTAGGATCTGGAAGTGGGTGACAGTTTTTTTGATGGAGCTAGTCACAGTTTGTGCACACTGTGTAGTCCCTCGGAATTAGGAACTGTGGCTGGCCGACGTATGAAAAGGCCTGTATGTAGTGTGAACTGACAGCAGCTTACAATTATTCCGTTCAATAACATAGACAGAGTAAGACAAATCGAAATTAAGAGTGGTCAAAATAATACACAGTTTACGAGTTGACTTCTCAGATGTCGCGGGGCTAGTTTCAGATACTCAGAGAGGATTAGAAACCGTTTTCATACCCAGTTCACTTGCCATGCTTGCAAGGCTGTAGATTATTTGCTACACTCTTGAGTAATTATTCAAGATTTATCATTCGGTGAAAAGCTTGGACCGTTTATTCTTCTCCTTTTTTTCCCTTTGATCCAGATTCCTTGCATTCTTCCGGCTCGTGTGATTCTCGTCATTGTTAATTTCATTCAATAATTCTCCGTATTGTACAATTACGAGAAATAGATTTATTATTGGAGAATTCTTTGTGTATCTACGAAGAAATGTAATTTCTGCGTCATCATTAGATGATAAGTAACCAAGTATTTTGTTTTGCAATTAAAGCATGCGAATTTAATAATAAACACGATGCCCATTCGGGCCCAAGGCTATCCATAGATAGCATCATGACACGTTTTGTGGTTAGGATGCTAGCAGAAGTTCTCAAAGAGGAGTAGACCTTATCAAACATCTGGCGCCTGAGAAATAAAAGTTTATTGAGCTGATCGCTCATATCTGGTAAATGTTTGATCTATTTTCTATACATAGTGTTTGCGTTACAGACTGCCGACCGCAAGGCCCTGTCTCAAAATAGAGCAGTTGACGTTTTTTTAAATTCTACCACTAAACCTAATACCAACGTGTTTCCCCTGATTTTCATTGCTCCTATTGATCGCATATTTTTGAAATGTTACAAATCGCTTTAGAATGATGAAAATAGGAAAACATTGCTTTTGGATGCGGTAGCTCTCATGGAAGTAGTACTTTTGAAATCCATCTCAATTTTGCAGAGGAGAACTGAAGGTAGCAACATTCTGAAAACTCGTGGAGACGGTAACGGAAACATTGAGAATCTAAAATCAAAATATTTTTGTTATTGCGGAAACTCCCGTGCTTTCCGGATGACTTCAAATTTCTCATTTTGGACGAATGGTATTTCAATGACATGGACTTACCATGTATTCAAAATGGACGGTTTTCGATTTATCCGTTTTTTTTCTAGAAAATGTGACAGATATAGCCTACCGAACCTACGACATTTTCATGCGAATTACAATTTTCAATGCTATACGACTGTATACTGAATATTGAAGGTTGAACGCATCACTCACCATTATCAGATCCACTCAGTTACAGGTGCCGCCTGGGTTCAGAAAATGAATGAGAAACGTTGAAAACACCATCTTTTCTTCTTTTGATCCAATTCCGGAGATATTGCCTGAAATTAATTTTTTTCTAGTAAGCTGTACACAAATGAATTGAAGCTGTTTACGATAAGATTCATCATCTAAAAAATGGATCATGGCTCGTGCTGGTTATTATAATCAAGGTTTCGTCCATTTATTAGTGATTTATGACTAATGTGATAAGATTTCCACAAAAACATGTGATACTTTTACTACGAAGTATCCAGGAAAACCTCAACCCTCTCCAGACGTTATTAGAAGATTAATATTCTACCTTACTAACTTTCAAAGATGCTTCTGGAAAAGCTGAAAGGTACCCTATCATTACATTCTCTTTTATGTTCACCACAGGTCTAATTATAATCTTCCTCTTGAATGACCCATAGTTCGTAAGGTTGTGCAATAACCTTCTACTTGTCTGGAGGAGGTTATCGTTTTCCTGGATATCTTATAGCAAGTGTATGATATAATAATGATGATAGTAGTCTTCATTCGGTCATCAATAAATGTTAGAGGAAATATATTTACTTACACACAAACAAAAAAAAAGTTTAATCACCGAATATACTTTATATTTAGTTATCCTATTAGCTCCAACCTTCATTCACTACTACTTCCATCCATTTAATACGGGTCATTTGACTTCACTTTTGAATAATTCAATAGGCAACGATCATTTGGTCATGTAACTGGTTATATTGCTTTGGTGTACAGTAGCTGGAGCGTTTTTGGAAAATTGCAGAGCTATGTTTTGCATGTGATCTGACACCATTTCGCAAGAAAGTTTGTCACTTTCAAAACACAGTACAGACAAATATCTGTGTAATTTGATAGGGATGGAAATGTATAAATGAAAAATCTGAGCTGAGCTTATCTGAGGATGACGCCTTGTTTGCATTATTATCCCCAAATAGTATTTTCACAGACACATTTTAATTCCTATATTAGTTTACTATGATGATGGCTACTTGGTAACCGAAAGGTCCTCAATACTTTAACAGATATCTAGTGGATGTTAGTAGTGATTATTTATTAATTATAGTGTTTAATTTTCCCATTATTTATTTTCAAATTAACAGATTTTTTTGTTAAACTTGCGATTTCCTATTACCAAACATCATAACTTTGGATTTGGAGGGATCATGTTTCAGACCATTATGAATCGATATTTCATGAAGATGATCAACTTCAGAGTTGACTACCAGCTCCACCCGATTGTAGCCTTCGGCTTTGAAAGCATGTCGTAATGAAAACATTTTTACATTCGTCATAAGTCACCAATAAATCAACGAAATCTTGATTATTATACTCAACTGCACTCATACTGCCCTTTTTCAGATGATGAATCTGAGAGAAGAAAAATCAAAATAACAAGCAGTGACAAGTAATATGCAGAATTGAGTAAAATTATGAAATATTCCCCAAATCATGGGTTTTGGGCATGGGGGAGTCAATGAGAATTATTCTTCATAATGGAATTGAATCATGATAAAAAAGAATGAGGTTTCCATTTGAAAAAAATTGAGATTTTCAATGTTTCTCATTCACTTTTTGGATACACATTTTTGCGCAGCTTGTGAACTATTCAGTAGATATGATAATGGTGAGTGATTCGTTGAACCTTCAATCTTCAGTCACTGCATATTACTAAAAATGGTAAATCGTATGAAAATAGCGAGCCATCGTACGTATAGAACAGCGCTTGGCGGAATATGTAGACCTGCGCTAGCGAAAATCGGCGTGGCCGACTTCGAGCCTCCACAAATTTTCAAGAATTAGTCACAAGAACTTAGTTGAGGTATCAAATTAAAGTAAATTACGCTCCATAAATTTATTTATGCATACTTTTACAGCCCGAAGTTCTATTAGGTATGCTAGAAATGGAAAATAAGGTTTTTTAAACAGTAATATTAGTCTTGCAGGAAAAAATTTAATGATTTCTTGACTCTCGTAATTTGTTAGGAACAAATATAGGAAAATTATAAGTTTTGTTAATTGAATCTCTAGTACCACTAGAACAGAAACATGGATTCGCTTTCCCAAAGACGACAAGAAGCGCTCATGTTTTATTCCCGACATTTTGGATGTCCCTTTTTTACTTAAGAAGAATCACCATTCCTCTATTTTCAGTACATTTTCCTAATTTTTTTCGAGGTACTGGTCTTCTATCTTGCGGCGCGCACTTTTCTATTCACGATGAACCGACATAGTATGTTATCACTTATAGTCTCATACTTGACTTATTCTATGTATTTATTGAATTTCAATTCTTGATCTTCGTTATCACTTACTACAATAGGTGACTATTTTCCGTTGGCATTTTGACATACTACAACTATTCCTGTATATAAACTGAAAAATTATGTTCTTTCGAGCTTTATGATTATTTCTTCTACTTAAATAATAAACAGATACGTAATAAGGGAACAATAAAATTACCATCAATAGAGCTCTTCCTAACAATAAACGATATCCTACTTTTCATATAAACTTCGACTACACCTAACATGTTCGAAGAACATCGTGTGAGCCAGCGGTGTTTTTGAGAGAGATATTTTCCTTGAGGGCTTGGAGTTTATAGGCATAAGTAAAAGTTCTTCCAATTTGCTGTTCGATAAAAAAAATTAAGTCTGGAAGGAAGAAGCTCGGCAGGTCTTGAGCTTGACAGTGAAGGGGTGACTAGTTTGAGCTCGTGTAGTTCACCCATCTGGAATATCTCGTGGTGGAACAACAGACGAGATGTCTGATGAACACATGAATACCGGCTATAGAAATATCTATAGAGAAGGGAGAAATCTCCCACCCTTCTACAATGTTCTAGAATGGCCAATGACCTCGTAAGTATGACATCATCAATCCAAGAGCTTCAGCGTATGTTTGGGAGCCGAACTACAAACATGTGAACAATACTCCAGGACAGGTCAAATTTGTGCTTTGTAGATTATGGAGCTGCTGTGATGTAAAGTAGCTCTTGGCATGGAATAGAAAACCAAGTTTTTGAGTAAGCGGTCTCCGCAATGAACATGATCATAACATGAGATGGTGCTGTAGATAGTGATCCCGAGCATTGCTATGGAAGACTTAATAGGAATAGTTGTACTTGACATCATCGTATTAGGGATTGTGGTATCTGTCTTCCTGGAGAAGACGCAAGCTTGAGTTTTGGTTGTATTAAGCTCTACTTGATCATCAGATCTCTATTTCAAGATTTTCTCCATTCGTTGCGTCAACCTGTCCCTGCCTCGTTCCTCTTGTTTCATTGGATGGTATAGGGGCTCCAGATGAGAAAACAGTATGGAGTGTTCCAACATCTGCAAAGCTGTGAATGGGACAGGTGGTCACTTCCAGCAGACCGTTGATACGGAGCAGAATCAAAGTTGGTGTCAAGATATATCCATGTGGAACACCCGCGTTGATTGCCATTGTGATGGAAGAAACTCCTTGAACCACAACTTTTTTTTGGAATTGGTTGAACACTAGCTGTCCTCCAGCTAGAAAGAGACACACAAAGTTTGTATGAAAGGGTGAACAACCTACAGAAAACTGGTGTTAATTCAGGCGTACGTTCCTTAGAACAACAGGTGGCTATTTCGTCTGGACTCATAGACTTTTTCTCATTGAGATCGAGTAGGAAGCGCTCAATTGTGCTCTGACAAAAGACAATTTTGATGGCACAAATATCGGAAATGCTGGAAATGCAATAGGATATTCAGAATGATAAGATAGATAGTAGGTAGACTTTTCTAGCACGTTTGAGTTAACCACCAGGAAATATCCTGTTCTGTTCTCCTATATGAAAAATCTCAGTGAACTATTGATAATAACTATTATAAGCCTTCTATATAACACGGCGATTACATTCTTTCAAAAATATCAATGATGTATTTAATAACAGCATACTCTATTCCAATTATTGATCCTTCCTGTTATTGAGAATCAAAGCCCAAACGTAAGTAGCCCGAGTCTGTATCTAGTATCATAAGTGTCGTCACAGCATTGGGGGTCTCACAAATTCCGTTCAAAAGACCATAATATGACTTTGGATGGTTTTGGTGCTTAGTTGTTGAAAATTCATATGAACATTCTACAGGATTAGATGAAATATCTGTCAATTTCCTGAAATATTGCTCTTCTAGTGTAGTTAAGCCCCTCTGTCACATAATAAATAAAATATTCGATTCTAGTGTTTATCCAGATAAACTTAAGGAGACAGTCATAATACCAGTACTGAAAAAAGGCGATGTCAAAAATATGAATAAATAAGACCAATCGCCATCATATCCAATGTCTCTAAGGTTGTTGAGAAAATAATACACGCGCTAATAATCAACTTTTTAAGCAAATATATAATCATTTCCCATTATCAGAATGGATACTTAAAAAATACAAATACTGAAAGGGCTGTATTTCAGGCGTTGGCGGAGATCTTAGATGGTCTTAGTAATAAAAATGCTGAAGCAGGAATATTTACAGATTTATCAAAAGCCTTCGATTTAGTAAATCACAATCTGCTCCTGGAAAAATTGCAAAGATACGGTTTTAGAGGTCCCTTCCAAAATTTACTGAAATCGTACCTAACATCTAGGAAGCAAAGTACAAAAATTGTGGATTCAGTAACGGGAAAAGAACACTTATCCTCATGGGTATGTCCTGAAGCGGGAGTACTTCGAGGCTCTACAATGGGACCACTTCTGTTCATATTATACGTAAATGAGTTTCCCGAAATTCAAAAAATGGTAGAACTTGATCATCAGATCTCTATTTCAAGATTTTCTCCATTCGTTGCGTCAACCTGTCCCTGCCTCGTTCCTCTTGTTTCATTGGATGGTATAGGGGCTCCAGATGAGAAAACAGTATGGAGTGTTCCAACATCTGCAAAGCTGTGAATGGGACAGGTGGTCACTTCCAGCAGACCGTTGATACGGAGCAGAATCAAAGTTGGTGTCAAGATATATCCATGTGGAACACCCGCGTTGATTGCCATTGTGATGGAAGAAACTCCTTGAACCACAACTTTTTTTTGGAATTGGTTGAACACTAGCTGTCCTCCAGCTAGAAAGAGACACACAAAGTTTGTATGAAAGGGTGAACAACCTACAGAAAACTGGTGTTAATTCAGGCGTACGTTCCTTAGAACAACAGGTGGCTATTTCGTCTGGACTCATAGACTTTTTCTCATTGAGATCGAGTAGGAAGCGCTCAATTGTGCTCTGACAAAAGACAATTTTGATGGCACAAATATCGGAAATGCTGGAAATGCAATAGGATATTCAGAATGATAAGATAGATAGTAGGTAGACTTTTCTAGCACGTTTGAGTTAACCACCAGGAAATATCCTGTTCTGTTCTCCTATATGAAAAATCTCAGTGAACTATTGATAATAACTATTATAAGCCTTCTATATAACACGGCGATTACATTCTTTCAAAAATATCAATGATGTATTTAATAACAGCATACTCTATTCCAATTATTGATCCTTCCTGTTATTGAGAATCAAAGCCCAAACGTAAGTAGCCCGAGTCTGTATCTAGTATCATAAGTGTCGTCACAGCATTGGGGGTCTCACAAATTCCGTTCAAAAGACCATAATATGACTTTGGATGGTTTTGGTGCTTAGTTGTTGAAAATTCATATGAACATTCTACAGGATTAGATGAAATATCTGTCAATTTCCTGAAATATTGCTCTTCTAGTGTAGTTAAGCCCCTCTGTCACATAATAAATAAAATATTCGATTCTAGTGTTTATCCAGATAAACTTAAGGAGACAGTCATAATACCAGTACTGAAAAAAGGCGATGTCAAAAATATGAATAAATAAGACCAATCGCCATCATATCCAATGTCTCTAAGGTTGTTGAGAAAATAATACACGCGCTAATAATCAACTTTTTAAGCAAATATATAATCATTTCCCATTATCAGAATGGATACTTAAAAAATACAAATACTGAAAGGGCTGTATTTCAGGCGTTGGCGGAGATCTTAGATGGTCTTAGTAATAAAAATGCTGAAGCAGGAATATTTACAGATTTATCAAAAGCCTTCGATTTAGTAAATCACAATCTGCTCCTGGAAAAATTGCAAAGATACGGTTTTAGAGGTCCCTTCCAAAATTTACTGAAATCGTACCTAACATCTAGGAAGCAAAGTACAAAAATTGTGGATTCAGTAACGGGAAAAGAACACTTATCCTCATGGGTATGTCCTGAAGCGGGAGTACCTCGAGGCTCTACAATGGGACCACTTCTGTTCATATTATACGTAAATGAGTTTCCCGAAATTCAAAAAATGGTAGAACTGTACAGTTTGCCGATGACAACTTTAGAGTCATACAAGGAAACACTATGTACCAACTTGAATATGATATTCAGGATAATATCCTAAAAAGGCAACAGTGGTTCACAGATAACTATATGAAATTTAACGTAGACAAAACGGAAATAATAACTTTTTCAGCTAAGGAACTATCATTGATAGAAGTAGAAGTTGATAATGCAACAATTAGTTCTACGAACACAACCAGATTCTTAGGTTTAGAAATAGATTCAAAGTTGAATTGGAAAGCACATGTCCACCAGCTAGCTCCAAAACTAAGTAGATTCGTTTTTGCTTTGAGAACACTTTCTAACTGTTCCACCCTGAAGGCTTGTCTTGAAGCCTATTATGCATGCATATATTCAAATATTAAGTATGGATGCAGACAGAATCTTCAAGTTACAGAAAAGGGCTATTAGAGCAATTTTAGGTTTATCAAACCGACAATCTTGTAAAGATGCATTCAAGGTCAATAAAATATTTACCGTTACTAGTATATATATATATTAGAAGCGTCGTGCTTTGTAAATGAACATACGGAAGAATTTAAAAAATATAACAAAAATTATTATTATTAAACTCGAAAATGAAATAATTACGTACCAATGAGTACTCATCTCACGTTGGTACAAAAAAATGTAGTTCACTCATTATTCAAAATTTTCAATCATCTTCCTGATGAATTCAAACTTATAACTCAAAACATGCATTTAAGAAAAAAAAGACACTTGTTGCACTCGGGGACTGCCGCGATAAAGATATTGCATAGCATTTTTTCTCAACTTATGCAATTTTATAATTATTTTTTTATTTTTAATTTATGTAGGTTATTCAGTAGGTTTATCATTGAAACTATAGGTTTATTGTAACTGAAATAAGAGACATAAGTTTGAGTCTTGATATCCTCGAAATATCTGGAAAATACCGCGTCAATGGTGGTCCCATATTTTGTTGTGGATTCTCGTGGATCATTATTCATTTTCAAATTCAATTTTTCCGAAAGAAAAGTTGTCAACCGCTCTGATTTTTTATCAGCAAAGTTGATGTTGGAATCGCCAGCCAAGATGAGTGGAAATTTATTACCATTTGTACCAAGTATTTTCGACCCTTTTTCAGTGTACTCCAGTAAAGTGCGATGAATAAAATGCTCTACCTCGTCCAATTTTGGATTCGGAGAAATGTAAATTGCTACCATGACTATGTGTAGACCATTTCTTAGTTTGCATAAGCACGCACAAATATCTCCAACAAATGAGCGCCTAACATTAACATCGCTAGCGTGTGCAATATTTATTTCAATATTCGGAGTCATAATATTAGTAACATTATTATTATTTTGGTGAATAGCTACCCCACCTTTTGTAACAGTATCTAGTTTGAATTGAACGATACAATTGAAATTAGGTATTTCTATCGGATTATCATGCGCCATGCAAGTTTCGGTACTAATGAAATCTAAGACACTTTGAGCTGTCGTCTGACCACTATTTAAAGACAGTCTTTTGAATTTTCGGAACAAAGATGCAGTCGATGCAGCTTGCATTCGATTATGATAAAACTTGTATGTAGAAATATTGTTTTTTGTCGTGATATACAATTTTTCAATATTAGTCACCCGAGAGAGCGACATAAATAATTATGTCACTGTCACACTGACATCATCAATAACCTACAAATTTCATACCTATTTATTTCAGCTGTAAAACAATAATGAGCTACAAATTAAAAATTATCTTGGTCAAGGGTGGTTGTGGAATGTAAAACGAAATGTTAACTTTGCACCTTTTACAAGGTCGCAATAGCCACAAATGGGGTCGAAAACTGTTTTGAATTGGTCAATTTCCGATAAATCGAATGACATTCACGTGTGGAGCGCGTAGCTTGCGAGTTAGAAGTGCAAATCTTCGGAACATATAGTGTAGTACCAAAAGACGCCACGTAGGGGAAACATAAAAGGCGTCACATAAGAGTATCATCTTGATCTCTATGAAGAGTATTCTGTGACAAGAGTCAGTTGACTTGTAAACACAATTTTATACGAAAGTTTTAACGTTCAGATCTCGATAGCGCTTCCGGCTCCGGGATTTTCACGTGGCCTATCGAAATAAGAAGGTTCGAATTGTATAAAAACACAATTGCATGAACGTCAGAAGTTCTATGTAATAAGCTACGAACGTAATCATTTTGACATATGCTTCGAGGAGCTCGCTGCATGTAAGTTGGAGTTTATACACTTTACCTCTATTTTGCTAATTTGGGGCCGTTTCGAACCCCGTGCGGCCGGCGCCAGTTGTAATAAAGTATTTTGGGCTATGAGCCGCTAGCTTTTACCCGCTTTCGGTATATATAAGTAGCTAGAAAATTTCCTTTCGTACGCCGCACGTCAGACGCTAGTAGCTGACAGCTGAGAATACCTCAAACTGTTTTAATTAAATTTTCCTATTTAATCGACATTCTGAGGCCCGAGACTATGCTATTTAGTTGGCCCCGTTCATAAACTAACGACATGGAGCGAAAACCGCATGCGAAAAGTCCTCGTTAAGACGTTCTATGTACCGTAAATTTGCACTTTTCTAACTCGCGAGCTACACGCTTCTCACGTAATCGTCATTCGATCTATCGAAAATTAACCAATTCAAAACAGTTTTCGACCCAGTTTGGGTTCAAAGTTAACATTTCGACAATTTTAAGCTCGGCCGAGCTACATGGTAGGCGGAGTGGTGGGAGTTAGATTATCTTCGTTACGGTATTTGTTTTTTGTTTTAAGATATTCCGTTACGGTATTTTTTTTTGTTTTTTTAGGTTCTCGTTACGGTATTTCTTGATTCGGTCGCCGCGCTCAAAGCCCGCGATAAAAGCTATATGCAATAGCTTAAAATAAAATCTCACTTACTAGAAAAATCATTTTATATTCTGAATGAATATTTTGAATGTAGTTTGAATTGATTATCTCCACTTATTATTCTTAACTGTGATTACTCTTAGATTTATTTATTCTATAATAATGTTCATATTGAATTAAAAATTTAAATGTATTACTGAGTCTGAATACTGTGTTTTTATGGATATCATTATTGGTTTCCACTTTTTAATATGTGATTTTGTTTTTTCGTATGATTGTATTGAATTATTTATTATTATTTTCAACATATATGTAAACTATTGACTCATTCTACGCTGTAATGGCCTAATCGAATGAAGACCTATTCTATTCTATTCTATCCTATTCTATACAGTTTTAATAAAAAATACATTATAATAAATCATAGTAATGAATTTTCATAAACTTCGTTTTCATTCAACAAAACGTGACATGTTTCACCACACGGTGACTTCATCAAACGCAATTTATTTCACAATTTATGGTTTATTACTTAAATATCAAAATTAATATTAAGAGGGCGGCGATGAGTAAGTTACGTGTACAGTAGGATAGGAGTTAGGACATACGAACAAATTCAATAGTGGAGAATTGGTAAAGTCTTTCTGATCATTTGAAAGGTTTCCTCATAATAAGAGATTAATAATGTATGCAATTCTCTTAAAAAACAAGATGTTACCACATCTTTTAGCACGAATAATACGGTAAACGAACATAATAAACACAACAAAGATAAAAATAAAGATGATCAAGAATCAGGACTATACAAGGTAGTGTGAAGATTGTGATAATATATATAGGCCAGACAGGAAGATCTTCCGAAACTAGAATTAAAGAACATTTTAATTTAAGTAAATGAGATTCGAAATTTCAAAGATGTTTTTCATATTCTCCGTAAGCCAGATGAAAGTAAATTATTAAGCCACTTAGAAGAAATTGAAATTAATAAGTTTGAAAATAGAGGAAACTTTCTAAAGGTTCAGAAAGATTTTCCCAATTCTCCATTGTTAAATTTAATTGTGAGTAACTCTTATCCTACTGTACACGTACCTTACTCATCGCCTCCTTTTTAATCTCAGTTTCAGTATTTAAGGAATAAACCATAGTTTGTGAAACCATTGTATGATGAAGCCACCGTGCGGTGAAACATGTCACGTTTTGTTTAATAAAAACGAAGCTTGTGAAAATTAATTTATTTCCGAATGATGTATCCTCGAATTCATTTCAGTCTTGGTGAATATTCAAGAAGATCCCAATGGTGTATGGAAAAGTAGGTATTTATCCATCAATCAACAAAAATAAGGATATAAAATAACGGCACTTTTTTTGACGGATGGCCACCCAGCTTTGATTATGCAATTAATTGGAAATTTTGCAATAAGATATACTTCGATATAAGAATGAAATGAACGTTACCTTG
The DNA here is from genome assembly GCA_958510875.1 of Endomychus coccineus. Taxonomy (NCBI): domain Eukaryota; kingdom Metazoa; phylum Arthropoda; class Insecta; order Coleoptera; family Endomychidae; genus Endomychus; species Endomychus coccineus. The sequence goes on from OY294069.1 coordinate 64,549,905, forward strand.
GAATTTTTTATGATTTTCTTCATCACCTAAAATTACTGTTTTCGCATTTCTATAGCAAACTTCATCTACGATGCCTAGAATTTGACAAATTCAGTAATATCATTCATTAAGTGATTTCGAACGTGGCCGGATTGTTGCCAACCGCTTAGACCGTAACGTTTAAGATGTTGGGTCAAGTGGTCCGAACTCTGAAGGTGGCTGGTATGATAAAACGCTCAAGCATTAGTTTATTTTTAACTTCGCAAATGATCGAAACAGCGTGACTATATAGTTTGATACTGTATTTGTATGGTTTTGAAGATGACACGCTAGTTATCGGAACTATAGTCACGTCCGTTCTTCATTGTATATTTCTATAATATGAGTGTTAAAGGAAATTAATAAGTATCTTATTATAGTAAAGTAACGGCTTCAAAATAGATCTAAATCGCCAAAATGAAGTGACATCTCTTATTCGTGTATTCGATAGGTAAATTTAGACAATCCTCAGATTAAACAAATATTTATTCAATTCGGTATCCCTCAGACGGAATGAACAAAATACACATAAGTTTCAACTTCTATTCGGGAAAGAATAATTATTACTTGCTAGTTTCCATTCTCAAGAGAATCAATCATCACATTGAGAATATTGTAAGCCTATAGCGACTATTGGCGTTTTAATGAATCCACCGACTGTTAAACTGTGAATACAGTATAATTATCCCTATTTGGTAGTTAAGTAATTCAAAACAATTCAAAAGCTATTAATTTCTTAATATTAAGCAAAAATAAATGTTAAACTACTCACAATTCGAACATAATGCATCAAGCAATCTGTAAAATTGATTGACAGTTGACAGCTTACTAATTATTTCAACACCCATAGTTATTAGTTGTTCAAGTTGAGCAAAACTGATATCCACCCACATCGGACTGATTATAAACACAACAAAAATATTGACTCCCATATATGGTAACTTTTAATTTCAGTATTACGGATGTATAAGTGATGTCTTGTGAAAGAATACCATAAAACAATAGAATTATATTTGTTGCGTTATCAGCACATCAATATTCAGTTAATTCATCATAATCTTCACATTAACATATTCACTCACTGACAGGTCACGAAAATTAAACAGTTTTGATATGAAAACATCGCACTACATAATATTTTTTGAACCAAGATCACCGAACAAGGGGAATCTAGAGGGGTGTGGAAAAGGTAATCATTCCTCGAACTGATATGTATTCCGAAATCTTCTTGAGCGATTGCAATATGGGAAGAAATATCGAACGAAATTGTTCAAGTTTGAAAATATTTACTTGATTATTAAGTAACTATATTTCATCAATTTTGATATGTAATTTTTATAAGACTGTTGAATAAAACACAGCTTAAGAAAGAAGTAATAACTATTATTAGAGCGAGGAAAAGTGATATTTAATGATCAAAATATCGCTTAATGCTTAAAACCAATATTAGTTTTATTCAACATTGAACTTGAAAATAGCCATTGAATTCTTTTGCATACCTAATATCAAGCAAGAAACAATACCGGGACCATCGTTTTTTAAAATTAAAACAATCCGAAACTTTGGTGGAACTTTTTTACATGCATATGATAAATACATTATGAAAATTTCACTCATATGTCAAATTTGACAATTTTACCATTCACCATTTCCATGGTTTCGTTGATGCCCTTGAGCAATATTATTGCTTACCTCAGCACACATAGTATATAATGTAAATGAAGTATTGTTTTGGGCCCAAAAAAAACCTGGGAGACCATTATCAATGTCGTTAGTTCTACCCCTTTGGCCAGCGATCGAGTTCCTGTCCATGTTCTCTTTAGAGAGTTGAAATAAAATGAAAGACTGATTAGCACAACTCCGAACAGTTATCGGTTTCGCGCTCGATCACGCCGATAATTGATAGATAATATTTCAAATTGAAGGATTCCTCTCTTTCTGGTAACCTGGGGTAAGCCTCATGACCTGATACTCGATCATATCACCTAAGTGATCTCCGATAAGCGGAATTTGTATAGAACACTCAAACTAGTCTGAATGGCTGAAAAAAACATACATTAACAAAATAAACATTGGTGGGCGGAGCATGGTCTGAAGGTTAAATAACCACATTATATTATATCGTCGATTCAGAGGTTGAAGTCAATATAACAGTTGTTCTTTGGCAATCAAAATGCACTTACCATGTTGGTCTAATGTCACAATTCCCTCTCGAACCACTTGTAGTAATGAGGCACAAAGAATTTAAACATTCGATTTCTACGTCGAATTAAATTTGGTATGATGGGGAATTGTCACAAAATGATAACCCATAAGTTATAAACACAGCCAATAGAAATCTAGCTGGGTGAAAGAATCGTAAATGACAGCTCATCTCAAATCCCCGTAGACTCCTCCTGACTCAGGGAAAAACAAGTACCGTTGACCGCATACTTTGATACGTTTGCTAAGCATGGAGTCATTGCTACTGGGAAGGGGGTTTCAGATTACAGTCGCCTATCTAACATATCGTATGTTCATTTCTAGATGTAATAATTCATAAAACTTTCAATTTGAATCAAATCAAATTATTTAAAGACCCCCAAAAAGTAATAATCCGCCGGATTATTACATTATATCGTTAATCAGGTTCATGCCAGAATACGTTAAGCAATCCTTTCTGGATATTTCTTCCATAATTTTGAGATAGACTATATCTTTTTCAAATGAAAGAACAAAATAGTTTGACTAATGACTTTAATCTTAGTTTTGGATCATCCAAACAAACTCCAAGTGATATCTCCATTCGTAAAAACTGAGCGAATCTCTTATGCATGGAAAGGACAATTCCAATTTTTCGCTAATGGAACCTCAATCTTAGTATTTTAAATGAAGCGAATGAATATATCAATTCAATTCGAGTCCATTTTTTATAGTAATAAATGAGAACAACTTACTTACGGTATTGAATTCCCTCAATAGTTGAACAAAAACTGAGTGGAAGCTGAAAGAAAACATATTTGAGAAGATTTATTGCGGTTACATCTTACATGATTCTCACAAAAGGTTCATTAATCAATATAAAAAATGAATAGTAACAAGAGGTATCATGTATAGATTTAAATCAATGTCAGTATTAATACTGCTCTCATAACTTGATGCTATTGCACAACCATATTGAGATTTTAAATATTGAAACACTGCTTTGAACACTATAGTTCCTTAACATATTGCACGTTAAGAATAATCATCAAATTATTCACTTGTAGAATTTTCCCTTAAGTTATTTTCCCACATAGTCACTTCGCCCTTCATGAGTTATAAATTCTTATTCCTACTATTTCATAAATGAAGTTTATTTGTGAATTTTACTCTATCGGCAGAGGGATCACCTCTGTCTTTGGGGTATAATCGTATCTTTGGTGTTCATCTTTGAGGTAATACTACGCTCGTCGACTTTCAATATGCTCAGGACTTCGGCTAATCTAGTCGATCCTAGTCTAACCAACTGCCATCTGTTAATAACCATAAAAATCAACAGTTAATTGATTTTTCAAATTACCTAACATTCCGATATATGGGAGTGGTGTCGTTAGATTCCACTTCATGGTGGAAATGAAAAAAATGTATATTGGTCAAATTAGAGGAGGGTAGAGCATACCGAACCGGGGACAATTTCTGAATTTTTAACATGTATCTAGTAAAATTGGAATAGTACAATTCGACTAAAACATAAATTAACACTTCAATAGGAGTATATTGACAATTATATATTGTATCACCATGTTATCGCTACCTTGAAATAACAATAGTGAATTATATTGTTATAAAAATATAAATTTGATTTCGCATCTCACTTCACTATTCAATTTAGATTCGGTGCTGTAAATGTTGTTCTATAATTCCATCTAACCTGAAACCTTATTAGCTAAAAGAGGTTGATGCGATCTAAAATTGAGAACATAACTTGATTGATTTCGGAAATCTTCTTGAGGCTGTATAAACAAGTTTTGAAACAACGTACAGATGATGAAGATTGGTTGAAAGTAGTATGGATTGGAATCAAATGTCGATTAAACTTTACAAACTTCAGAAATATCAACGGCAGCCTTCCAACTTAACAACTCAACTAAAGTATACATGCCTAGAGGAATCTGTGATAATTTCTTCTCCCTTATTTTTCAAAGTACAACAATAGCCAATTACATTGTTATAAAAATGTAAATTTGATTACTCTTCTCATTTTATTATTCATTTAAGATTCGGTGGTGAAAATGTTGTTCTATAATTTCATCTAACCTTAAACGTTATTAGTTAAGAGAGGTTGATGTGATCTAAAATTGAGAACATAACTTGATTCATTTCGAAAATCTTCTTAAGGCTATATAAATAAGTTTTGAAACATCGTACAGATGATTCAGATTTGTCAAATATAGTCTTGATTGAAATCAAATATTGATTAAAGTTGGCAAACAGCAGAAAGATCAACGGCAGCATTTTAACTCAACAACTCAACTAAAGTATACATGCCTAGAGGAATCTGTAATAAATTCTTTTCCCTTATTTTTCAAGGTACAACAATAGCCAATTAAATTGTTATAAAATTTTAAATTTGATTTCTCATCTCATTTAATTATTCAATTTAGATTCGGTGTTGGAAATGTTAATCTATGATATCATCTAACCTGAAACGTTATTAGCTAAGAGGGGTTGATGCGATCTAAAATTGAGAACATAACTTGATTAATTTCGAATACTTCTCAAGGCTATATAAACAAGTTTTGAAACAACGTACAGATGATTCAGATTTGTCAAAAATAGTATGGATTGAAATCATAACAACTCAACTAAAGTGTACATGTCTAGAGGAATCTGTAATAAATTCATTTCCTTTATTTTTCAGGGTATAAGAATAGCCAATTACATTGTTATAAAAATGAAAATTTGATTACTCATCTCATTTTATTATTCAATTCAGATTCGGTGCTGAAAATGTTGTTCTGTAATTTCATATAACCTGAAACGTTACTAGTTAAGGAAAGTTGATGTAATCTAAAATTGAGAACATTACTTGATTAATTTCGAAAGTCTTCTTACGGCAGTATGAACAAGTTTTGATACAACGTACGGATGATTCAGATTTGTTCAAAATAATCTAGATTGAAATCAAACATTGAACTTGACAAACATCAGAAATATCAACGACATCCTTTCAACTAAACAACTCAACTAAAGTGGAATGCTTAGAGGAATTCGTAATGAATTCATTAGATTTTCAACACGTATTCTTTAAACGGTATGTAGATGATTGCCTAATGTGTGTTCCCAATGATACAATTCAGTATGTGATTAACAAATTTAACAATTTCCACTGTAAACTTCAATTTACTTGTGAAATAGAAGTGAATAAAATCATGAATTTCTTAGATATGAACATTAGGCATGACTCAGATGGAAAAATAAAAACTTCGTGGCTTACTAAAGGAGTTTGGTCTCAATGATATCTTCACTTAAATTTAGTTGCATCAACAGGTTATAAAAATAGTGTTATCAACAGCTTTTGGGATCGCGCTGTTAGATTGTTCCACACCGAGAACCGTAGGTACCTAAAATCTGATAATTGTTCGTAATGTACTGGAAATGAATGACTACCCAAAAATATTTCTCAACCCCACCATTCAGTGAAGAATAAACAAAATCTATAATGGAACGTTATATATAAATGATAGTAGTACAGATAATTTTATAACATTACCATATATTCCCGAGACCTCACAGAAAATTAGGGAATGTTCAAAAACCTACTCTGTGTTGGTAAATATTTCACAAATCTAAAACCTTTGATATCTAATGCTAAATAGGCCCATACAGTGATTAAATTAAATTGTTTAGATTGCGACGCGACTTATACAGGAATCTCTAAACTAAATGTTTGCAAGAAAGAATGTATGATCATGAATGTAGTGAATATATACGAGTATCTTAACTAAAGGAACAAATCATTATGAAAGATCTATTCTGGAGATGATTCACATAAAAAGTGACTCGCAAGTCTGTAAATCATAGAGCAGACGTTCAATCATTAAGTCAGATTTATACTAATTCAATTAATTGAAACTCTTGCAAATGCCTACATGAGTATATGTTAGGTAGAATGCTCAAATAGCAATATTTCTAATAAGGTCTGACAACCGTTTTCTGTTACCTCATAAGTCTTTAACATCTGGTTCGATAGTGGACGTTAAATTTTTTGGCTTTTCACACATTGTTAGATATGGCTTCGTATTCCCTATGAAAATTGCTAAGCAGTAGATTCTTGATACACATTCTTATACTTAAAACATTAATGTGTTGCAATTTCGATTACTCGAGTTTCTATTCGTTTCGGCGAGGTGAACAAATTGAAATTGGTGCGATAAGGACGCTTTGACTGATACAATTAGTTTAAAAATTTTTTTTATTTTTATACATTGATACATCTTCTGATGATGGTCGTGAGACAAGGACGTATGTGAAGATGAAAATAATGAGCATATGAATTAGTGTGACCTATTTCCCGAGAATTTATATATAACTGAAGTGAACATTTGTTCTGAACAGTATATTTTATGCAGAATATGTGGAGGATGAAATCGTGAGTCAAAGATTTCTCTACTGAAGCATCAAACTATTTTTAACATTTATAGGCTCTAAGTATGATAATTATATAATTTATTTTCTCATATTCGTATGTAATTTCAAGTGTCTTAGCGGAAGCTTCAACCGTGAACATTTACATTCGAATAAGATTAGTTCATATACAATTAGAAATATGCCCGCCTGAGGAATCTACATAATTAATCATGTAATATTGTGAGCTACATACAGAAATTCATTCCTAACACACAACTCCGATGAAAGTTATAAATTTATTTGAGAGTAAAAGCTCTTAAAATCAAATCCTCATATAATCTCCGACCTACTTCCTATTACATTTGTGCACATTGTATATGATAACCTATTTATTGCTCAGAACAAATACCGTTTGTACAAATTATGCATATGAACCGTCCTCAAACAATGAGTACCATGATGACTGATAAAATATCTTGGCACATAATGTAAATACAACATGTGTCATTTGTTGTAGAGTAGCTAGTAATTGTTTCAACATTCTTTTCAGTACCTATGTCAGAATAATGGTAAAAATTCAACTTTTTGATATCTTCATGGTCTTCATAACCGAGATAAATCATTTGTATCATAACTATGGTCTATGTTCTTCAGATTTTATCGAAAGGCGTAATATCTACCAATGCAACTGCCGAAATATTTCATAAGCTCACATTTGGTGAACTGGAAATATTTCTCAGAATTTCTGCAAACTCTATTTTTGATTGTCTCTTCAATAATTATGTCCATGAGGTTATCATCAAAAAAATAGTCGAAAGATTGATAAGGCCAAAGCCGTTATATCAGCCGGACAATTTGACTGTCCAGTAAATCTAGATGGAATATATGACAGATTTTTCTTCCTCCATAGCAAAGTGGTTTTTCCCTTTGTATGACCTGGCTAAATCACATTTGGAGGTGTTGGAGTTCTTGAATAATCCAATGAGGGCTTAGGTTCTGTGTTGTTTCCTGATTCGTTTATTTCAGTGTAATTTTGCTAATGTTTTCACCATCAAAAAATGTATTCAATATTTTCTTCCGGATGCAAGCTCAATGAGGAACAAAGAAAAATTGGAGAATCATGATGAGAATTTATAATGTTTTTGGGGTCACAAAGAAAAACAAAAGTATTTACAAAATAATCAACTTTATTATGAACTAATAAAGTTTTTTCTATATTTGGGCATAATTTCAGTCTTTAATAATATCAATGTTTGAAAAATGTAATTTAACAATCACAATTTTGTATTAAGTTCAAACACTTAGCTTATAAACAAATAAATTGAAACAGTCTGAGATCTAGGTACCTACTCAAAGTTCTTTAGTATTGATATATCAAAGGAAAACTAAACATAGTTTTCTTCTTCCAAAGATTTTTGCAAAAACGCAATACTGTCACAGCGATCAATTTCTGAAATGTCTTAGAGTATTCTCCTAAACTTTCTTTTGATATTTAAGGACTTGTATCCTTCAACTAGCAAAGGATCTGTTTGATTAATTGGGCATACATAGTGATATATTAGCTTGCCCCGTGTGGTAAAATATATTACTAGTTCGTATCTTCCTTCTGGGCATTCCGTTTCTTCGTTTTTACCATAAGCAAAATTGTTATCAACATTGCACTCATCTCACTGCTCCCCTTGATCATGGCTAATCGATGCTTTATCATCATGATCTTGACTACTTGTTCACGGCCGAGGCCAAGAAGTTGTCACATTGTTATCTCTAGTAGCAATGCTCTTGCCAGGTGCGACATCTATGTGACTATTCTTTCGGGCATGTTGGTTATAGCTGTTACCATATCGTGTCTCTCTCAAAAAAAGTTGTCAATGGTGCTTTCAACTTATTGTCCACTGATTTCATCTTCCTCGAGCAGTCGATCCAAAACTTTGTTCTTATTTCAAGGATGAACACCAGTGGCACACAGTTCACTCATCATGTTGTGTTTATTCCAGAACTGATGTTCAAATAAGGGGAATTAGGTTTCGGTTTCCCCTGATTCATTCTGTTCAACGCTTTAGTCAGAAGATATGGGGAGGTAACTTTTGAGACAGTTGCCAGTTGAGGATTTAGAATTTCCCAAGCTGCTAATGTGTGTCGCCAAGCTGACTCCATTGGTCGGAAGAAAGCCACGTGAAGTGGTTAAGTCAAATGAGTTGAGTTTGGGTCTACTCAAATAAAATCTGTATCACGTTGGCTGCATGATCTCAACACCTCATCCTCTTAGTGGGATGAAAGGTTGTCACCTAGCAAAACTTTCCGACCGAGTAATCTCCTTGCATGAGGTAAAGATGCTATCACGAACCAGTCCCTGAATGCCGGAGCATCAATCCAGCCACTAGTCATTTGATTAAGCCGAGAACCTTGCGAACAACAAGGTTGATCACAACATGGTGGGTCAGCTGGTGTCCTTTCCATACATTTCTTATATAAATGAACACTTTTATAGATAATATATAGAGGAAGAAGAACTTCCTCTGCTGAACCACAGACTATAGCTGTTGTCGCACTTCCGGATAAGTTCATGACCTTTTCTGTGTACTTTAATCCCCTTATATAAGGCGTTTTTTTTTCCTGGATCGTTGCTCATATTGAATTCGTCGATATCAAAGATTATAGCAGGGAGAACGTCCTTAATGACTTCCTCAGATGGAATATTCACCAAGCCATTCGAAAGACACGGCTGCTCTTGCATTTTTGATATTTGTAGCTACTCGTTTAGAGTATTCAGTTTTGTGTCTCTTCAGCAACGGATGAGCCCATTCGACACCAGGAAGATCGTTTGTGAACTTAGCCTCAACCTTCCTTGTTTGTCCAAGAGCATTTTTACTAATAGCCGCAAATCATTTAGCCGCCTGTAACGTTATTACTTGAAAGAAGTTGATCCAGTCTAAACTTGAGAAGATAACTTGATTAATTTCGAAAGTCTTATTACGGCAGTATGAACAAGTTCTGAAATAGAGTACAGATGATTCAGATTTGTTAAAAATAATCTGGATTGAAATCGTATATTGATTAAAGTTGGCGAACATCAGAAATATCAAGAGGCTGGTTTGAGGTGGATCATGGTATGTTACGACTTGGAAAAATACAGAAAGGAGATGTGAATCAATTTTTGTTTCAAAAAATTTAGAGAATCAACCACATCCAGCTGAAGATTTGGAAATACTAGGTCAAGGGTTTGAATTTTAGGTAGATAGAACAGGACAAGTCACTGAATTTACCCAAATGAATTTTTGGCTACTGTTTTCAAAATAGTTAAAATTGATTCATGTGGATCAAGTGGATAATGTTAATAACATTCTTAAGTTGAGCAATCACATAATAAGGACGCAGATGATGTCAAATAACGATTCACTTATCCGTGAACTCCACATTCAACTAAAGAGTATGTATCAGTTTAATTACTAGTATATTATTTGCATCTTTTGGATGAAATGTAAGGAACTGGAACATGCTTCACAATTTTGTTATCAAAAAAGATTTGATTGAAAATCACAACGGAAATGAATGAATCTTTCACATGTTGCAATGCGATTGCAAACATTCTTCAGTTCCTCTTTCGTTACTTTCAATGATTATATGCTTTTACTTTACTTAGTATTTTTGATATAATAAGTATAAAACCGAATTTTGTGTGTAGCAGTTAAAAATCAGCAACCACAATTTGCATGTTTTCACTGCATTAGGATTTAAAATGAATCAGATATTCAATATATGTCATGTAGTGATAAGCGAGTACTATTCATGGTTTTCCATGGTAATTTGATTGCCAGCTATTTCTAGAACATCAAATATCGTATATTTTCATATTTTTCCTTGCCTTATACGTTTTAGTCCGTTTCACATGAATATCATTGTAACCTTCAGAATCGGAAGAACGTATAAAATAGCAAATTCTCAGGTAATGAAACAAATTAATAATAAGGTGATAATACTTCAAAAATTAAAACTACTTCAAGTTCATCATAAAATTGATTGAGTATTTAAAATTATTTAATCAAACTCAACCTTACCATTAACGAGTGAGGGAAGTCACGTGATCAACTGATCACAGCATATTTAGTGAATATGGAGCTCCATCACTTTCACGTACGAAGGGTGAGGGGAATCTGTATTCAATAGCTCAGTATTACTTATATGCTTTTCTTTGATACTTTAACTTTGCAAACAGAAGATACTGTTAACCGTTGAGCTTAATAATAATTATGTAGGTCTGGAGTAGACATTGTAATATCCAAATAGCTACTTTCCTTTGAAGCAGTCTCATAGATATATTGTATATCGACCTGAATTTATATTTCAGATTGAAAAATTCAGGAGCACTGCACTATTAGATTTGTTCTAGCGTACAGAAAATCTGTCACGATTTATGCAGCACCTGTAGATGTATGTATGTTCCGTTTCGAAATTAAGTCACCTATAGCAGATGATTCTAAATTACAACAGAATATATGACAGTAACTTTATTTCAACTTTACTAATCCTTGAAGTGTAGTTAGTATAATTAAGTGAGATCTGCTAATAATAGTTTTATTAATATCATTCATTTACTGTATTTATTAATTTCAAACGACATTTGTGTGTCCATATCTTGAAAAAATTCTACTCATACTGGTATTCTATCCGTGGATCAAAACAATCAAGTATGAATGATCAAAAATCAAGATTTTTCATTTCAATTTTGGATAATGTTCTTTGAATGGAAACGAATATTTTTCCAATTTTAATTAATACAAGTTGAAATCAGAACAATATTAATTTATTCATATTTCCTACCTGTCATAGAAGACGACTGAAAGGATAACCATAGGTGGTAGATGTTGTCCTCATCGCCCGGTGAAACACCAACACCTTGACAGAAATTCTGTGAAATTGCCAACCCCATGTTTCGGTGTTTGGTCGATGCCTCCGGTCTCATCCTGATACCCATGTTCCTGCTTACCTATCGTAACCGACATTTCATTCATCCCAGGTTTATTCTGATAATTCTAATGATGAAGCCGAACGAGGGGGTTCAAAATTGACACATATAAAGTTGAAGATAGACCTCTGTAACAACATAAACGATGTTCATTAGCAACAACATAAACGATGTTCATTACCACCTACAAACAAACAAACCACACACTCTTGCCTTAACTGAGACGCAGGTCAATTAATCCACCAACTAGACCTATATGCTCTGTCCTGGCTACGAGCTCCACAATCGTTTCAGATTTGAAGGTAGTATATTTCCCTATTCTATAAATGATCTCTCATGCCACCGAGAGGAAAATCTAGAAGAAGATGTAATGTGGTTCAGGCTTGATGATCACAAAGAGACAAAATTTTAGCAGAACTATCCAGCAGCTGAAATTAACATCATGGGGAATTTCAACGTTCACAACTCCGCTTGTTGCAAGTTCTCAAGCAAGACAAATGACGCAGGGTGACAGGCTGATTCCTTCGCCATAACCTATGGTCTCGAGCAGTTAATTGTTGAACCAACGCGGATCGCTGATCACAACTATCATTATGCCAATACGCCTGACTTATTCTCCACTAACAATCCAGATCCCTATGAATTAAAGGACCGTGCATCATTGGAAAACTCTGAACATAAGTCATTACTGCGACCTGTATCAATTCAACACCTCCACGCATAGTTTGGAATCACAACTCAGCCGACTGGGACGGTCTTCGCGTGTTTTTCTCCGAATTTTCTTGGAGGAGCGTATGTTTTGAATCTGATAACCGCAATGTTTCTCGGATATCATCAGTCTAGGAATGACAACTTACACACCCCATACCAACAAATCAACGTCATCTGGTGAACGACAGTTCAATAAAATCTGTTCTAGTGCCGTCGCTTTGGAACAAACATCACATCGTCGTTATCACTGTAACTTATGTCTGGAGACATAAGCCAGATATATATGTACAATAAAACAATGAACGCTCGGAAACAGGTGATATTATACCAAAATAAGATAAAAGCTCATCGAATGCCCGAATACCTCCCGTTCGTTTTGGACTTTCGCCAAAGCAATTGATAAAATTTCACTTCCAGTTCTTTCCCTCTCCCAACCTAAGATGATGATACACTTGGCTACTAAACCACAAGAAAAACCCTACTTTTTTGCTGGAATATTTTCAGCACACTCCACTTTGGATCCATGAGGGAAGGACTCTCCTTCGCCACTCGTTTTTTAAACTTGAATTCGTGCTTTAAGACGAGTCTTAGGAAACTCGTTCTTTAATATACTATTATAGTATCAAATCTTGGAGAAATAGAACCACTAAGCATGTGGCTTCATGATTGCAATATTCTTTCTCATTGTTTATGCAATACAGTTGTTTGGTGATTAGTAAATGTTCAAGTTCTTTAATTAAAAATTATTATAGTATTGTGCTCTATAAATCTTCATTAACCAATAAAAGTCCATAAAAGGTAATATTAACTGCATCCACCAAAAATTAATTTGTCAACTAAGTTATAAAACTTTAATATATTGAATTTTATCACGATATCTTGAAGTCTGATTTACATACTTCCGCCCATGCAGATAACATAATTTATGAGATTAATCTGATTTAGATTCAAGCCTGCTACATTCGGTTACATGAATTATTTAAACTTCGTTGTGTCCTTATATAGTGGGTGATATCAGACATTTTCGAATCAAATTAACTATAAACGACTTTACCTAGATAATATGATAATGTGGTATTAACATATAAGTTCTATTCAAGTAATTAATGGCGTTTTCTTTGATCTTCCATGGTGACTGTGTATAAAGTAACAACATTTGTGCTAATTACCTGAAATGTAAAGTAATGATATTGATTTTATTCCGAACCATAGCCATATGGCATAAGGCAAAAACAAAACAGCATGATAAGTTTCTTTCAGAATAGCAGTATGAACGATATCATTGTAGCGGAACGAAGTTCACAGATTGCAATGTCATGTTTCGTTTCACTGGTCCGATTCTTGGTGATAAACCCAATAGAGCACCTGCAATTATAATGACATTATTATATCTTCAAAGAGTAAATGTAGCGATTGGGTTGTTCGGATTAAGTATATTGGAATTTTTACCAGCAGATACTATGAAGTGCTGAAATCTGTGTTGACTATCTGAAATACATCGAAGATGCCACCTATGTTGCCGAAATACCCAATTTTGGTAGTGAAGATTGTTGTGAAAGGTGATCAAGATTTAACTGTAGAATTCTTATTGGTTTGTGCGAATCTTAGAAGTTTTAATTTCTGCAGTTAATTTCGAATGGTAATAGTGTATATAGCTTAGCCTTTGATTCTTATGTTTCTTTTTCACTAACAAAAGATCTGAATTTCAGGATGTATGAAATTCAATTGGCTCAAGGAACAAGAGAAACTTTGTACCAGACATGCCATATATTTGTAAATTGAGTTCCAGAGAGCACAGAAGTTGATGCTGATGTTTTACAAAACACACTCTCATTGAGTGAAGCAGCTCCCTCCAATTTCAATAGATTCCGAAAATTGCCAAAATTGTTGCATATTGAGTAGTGGAAATATAGGGGAAACTAGGGGAATTCCGATCACACGGGTAATATCGCTCATCATGATTTCAATTTGAATCTAAAGGCAGTAGATAATATAAGTGTTTCCACCATTAGATAAGTGTAGCAGTAAACTTTAAACGCATCAGTTACTCTGTGATGTTCCCTAGAGTAAAGTGAAGCCTGTTGTGTTTCCTTTCAAAACGTTATAAGGAAATATTATTTAAATAAAGGGCGAGTATTACCATTCTCATTAATGGGGAATAATGTATAATGAATGGCAAAGTGTTGGGACTTTTTTTTACATCAAAATTTAATCTGAACTCAGTTTTGAAGAAGTGGCGGGAACTCTAACTGTCTTATATCTTTTGGTATAATTCCGACCACCTTGGTCGTTATACCCTGAGTGGGTCGGTATTACCAGTTTCGGTTTTATTATTAGCTTCACCACTCAATATTTGTTTCAAAACAGCAAAAGTTTCTTGGGGACATTGCTCGTGGTTTGGGAAGAGTTAGAAATGGAGTGGAGATTAGACAAGCTGCCAGACTACACGGAGTTCCATATGCCACTCTTCAAGATAGATTACGTGGAAAGGTTTCTGGAGGAAAGGAGAAGATGGGGAGAAAAACTATCTTCACACCGGAGCATGAAAGGAGCTTATACGACCGAATTATAGCTCTCGGAAAGATTCTATGGTGTTACACCGATTCAAGTTCGAAGAATAGCATATGATTCCACCGAAAAAAATTAAATACCAAATAATGGCATTATGGGTTTATAAAACGTGATCCAAAGATGTCTTTGGGAAGGCCGGATGCTACCTTATCAAACAGAGTCTAATGAGATATTGCAACTGAAGTAAACATATTCTTTGACAATTTGTCTGCCATGTATGATGGAACCAATTTAGTGCTAACAAAGTATATAACGTCGATGAGACTGTAATGTGCATATTCCTTGTCGGATATTGACTATCAAAAGACAAAAACAGGTGGGAGCAATCACAAGTGGAGAGGGAAACTCAACAATGTTATTTGTGCAATAAGTGCTGGGGGTGACTATATTTCACCGATGTTTATTTTTGGTAGAAAAAGAATGCAACACGAGATGAACCAGTCATGCAGTCTACGAAGATAACGAACCGTTATTCCTCGAATTGTTGAAGCATTTCCTTGCTTCTTCAAAATGCTCACTTGATGATGAAGTTCTCCCTATTATGAAATAATCATCGCCGTCATTGTACATCGAAAAGTTATAATTTCTGCAAATAAAACGGTATACCGGTAAATACTCTGTTATCAGACACCTCGTACAGATTGCAACCTTAGATATATGCTTTTATGAACCTCTTAAAGTCGCTTACAATCAGGAGTGTGAATTTTATGAAATATAAAAACTACCAAAGAATATAGGTAACCGATGTCGCAGAGCTTTTCAAAGAAGCTTGCAACAGAACTGCTACTATAGGAAAAGCTGCAAGAAGTTTCGAATCAGCAGGGATTTATCCTTCCAACACGGATGCTATAAATGAAGAGGAGCTGGCTCTAAGTATAGATGAAGTCGGAATAGAAAATGAACATTTGGTAGAGACTAACATTGTCCATAATATGAAGGAAAAGGCAAAAATGTAAATAAATTGATCTGATCCTGATCCCAGATCAAGACCTTCTGAAGTGAGCATCAAAGTACCAAAAAGAAAAATAGAACGCATAGGAGTGACTCTTCCGATGAGTCTGAGTTTGAACTCGAGTAAGTTACATATTACGACGACACTGATGATGATAACGAAACTGTTAAGGCAAGTGTCCCATTCAAAGAGTTACTGGCCCTTCTAACGAGAACTCAATCAAACCAAACAGAAATGAAATAAAAATCACTCACAAATTTTTACCATCACTTCTGTTAGAGAAGACCTCGAATCATAATATGAAGAAAAGTTGAGGAAAACGAATTTGTAACAAAATAAATAAGTGAAGAAAAATTTAACAGGTCTAGAAAAAATTAAAGCAGACAAGAAAAACAAAGATCGCAATAAAATCGGAACAATAAAAGAAAATTCCACTAGTCGAGAAAACGAATTAGAGAAAGAGGGCTACAAAACACAGAAAACGAAAGAAAGCAAGAATGTAGAGGTGAAAATGTGTTGGAAATACCAAAGGGTTGCAACAGAACCATACCTAATCTGCCAGGAATTTGGAAGAGATGGATAGTGGTGGATATCATGCATTGCATATAACTATACGTCTCCGCATTCAGAGTGCGCGGTTTGTGATATCTTAGAATCATGTGACGATTGTAACCCTTGAAATATTAAAAAAAAATTAAACCACTCATTTAGCTAGAAATATGCTCTTGTATCGATTGATCGGTATTATCTGGCCATCAAAGGGTAATGTGACTAATTACAGTTTTTTGCTATTTTCAATCGCGTTTCCTCAATAATTGAACATTTTGCTTTACTTCCGAATATAGGCAAAATAAAAAACAACAATCAGAATAGACTAAATAGTTTTAGTGAACGACATGAAATTTTATCTGACTCACTACTCGAATTCAGAAAAGGAAAATCCACTATGTGAGCAATTTATAACATCTCACCTAACATAATTAATGTCATATATAAATATAAAATAATTTTAATGTAATGCCACGGCATTAGCAAGGCATTAGATAGCGTTGATCACACCGTATTACTTCATAGTCTTGAGATATTGGGAATACGACATATAGTTCTAATTTTGATTGAGACATATATTACAAACAGACTAGAAGCCCACATGCATACTAACTCATCATGTTCCTTATGTGAAATATTCTTGTAATATTACCGCTCCTGATCACAGATTATCTAGTATTATAAAGAACAAATTCACATGCATACTAACTCATCAGATGCTTGAGGAAAAGGTTTTGTCGGCACTTGTTTTGTTGCTCTTTGTTACAATTCAGAGTGAACATGCGAGTCTATAGCCACCAATAGTCACTCAATACTATATATGGATTACAATTATGTCATCGCTAAGAATTCTCGGGAGAAACAGTTGAGGTTAAAAATGTTTGCAATATTGAACCCACTCTTGTATATTTTATTTCGAAATGACTTACATGATTCTCTAAAAGGAAACTACACCAAAATCGCAAATAACAAATAGATGGGAAGCAGATAACAATGCAAAAGTTCCACAGGTTTTAGACATGGTAACAACTTTGTTTTCAAGAAATAATTGAAGATACATAAAGAAGAAACGCAACTCACAAAAATTGGATATAGAGAAAACGCCTTTTCTCTTACAAATACCGTCCATTCTATGACATCTATACCTCACGTATCATTTCTTGGAATATAATAATGGATTCTAGATTGAATTGGTATGAACGAATCCGTAAAGTGGAGAAACGATGTTGTTTCGCACCACCGCTTAGTGAATATTTATAGTGCATCAACTGCATTCTACGCCTTTACTCAATCTGCATTAGGATATGGAATATTCTTCTGGGGAAACTCCTATCAATTAACAGTCGATTTAATAATACTAGGAAATCGCAAAAGGAGTATTTGCGGAACATCGTTTAATATATCACAGAGAAGTTGCAGAAACATTCATTTATCGACAGATATATAGCCTAAGCATTTTACATATGAAACCAAATATTTCAAATTGAATACATTAGAATCAATAGAGATTTATAAAGGTGTCAAAAACTCCTATAACAATATACTAAATGATCAGTTACACCTATATCAAATGGATCTTTTCTTGAGTCTTTCAAAGCACTCTTAGAATGATTCTTTGAATATTAAATAATAATTATCCTAATGCACAAATTGTTCCATAATTCACATTGTATCTTCTGGGATTTCGGAATTGCGAATGATCCCTTACTGTCAATTGTAATCTCATTATTCCTATTGTACTTCAGTTCCTATTTATACTTTGAATGTTTATGGTTCACTTTATAATTTGGAGTCTGTTTGATAATGCTGCTTCGGAGTTGAAACCATAGTTACGTTTTCATGTTATTATTAAAAGTGGTATAAAAACAAAGTAATTGTTTTTTCATTTAATCAGGTCTGATGATAACAATTATCAACTTGTATATTTATGAAGCAGTAGATCATTTCAAAATGTGTAACAATCAACATGATCATAATACCAGATCAAGGAATAACTACACGTGTACGTATCTTGAGCATATTTTTGGAAGCCTGAGTGGATTTGTGAGGTATGCAAACGGAATCCCTTGAAAGCTTTTAGAGTTTTATTCTGCTCACCATAATTTTGATTCCATAGTCAACTGAATGTATGCAGTATTTCACAATTACTCCACGAATAATTGACTAAGAGAATGATATCCAATTTTCTCATCTTTATCCTCCGAATAAGATATGATTGAATTGCAAATTTTTCATCTAGACTTTATCAGTGAATATGAATGAAATTATACAAGGCAAACCACGAAAAAAAATTGGTCAATTGATAATGTACCCAGTGATCAATAATCAATCAAGATCTACAGTAGTACTGCAAGTTTTCCACAAATTTGGCTAATTTTATCAATCGTCATTATCTTATCCAGAATGACAGAAGTCGCCATTGTGTTAACGAGGAATATTTATGTTCTCATCTTAATTTCACATTTCTTGATAAGTCAATGTGGTTAATGTTTTTACACAATCTATTTGATTCTCTCATAGTTGCCTTCGTGTGATTGAATTAAAGTCGTTGGAATAATAATAGTGGAGTAAGTTGAGAGGGAAAAAAAACCGTTATTAAACATTTTTGGGAGGCGCACGTGTTCTGGGGAAACAGGTTTGTTTTGGTACAAATAATAACAATCTGAGTTTTCTACTTCGAGTAGGGGGTGGAACCTTGTTTTTTTTTAACAAACAAGGGTATTTTGGACATGCTCAGGGTTCCTTCATTGTTTTTTTTTGGACCACTTAAACTACCAGGTAAGGAACGGAATTGGTACCTTTTTATTGTCGATGTTTGAGCAACCCGTCAAATTTCAGTCAAAAATGTTGAATAGTTTGGCCGCTATTCCATATTTTATCTCTGTCTTCCTTTTCTACATTTTGTACCAGAAATACTATATACATGCACTACTTGCTCAAGAAACAGTGAATGGATTTTGAAAAATCTCTCCAGTTTCATCGCAGCTGAAATCGCATACGTCAGACATATTCTCGAAAGGCATTTATCAACTATTATTTCTTCGTGGTCATAGATTCCAGCACTGATTTCCATCGACATTTTTGTTCAGGTTCCTCAATAATCACCGTATCTTCAATTATATTGTTCGCATCGTGACACAATCTATTTCGTCCATTATGACATAAATTGCTACATGTTACAAGCTATTATATTCAGTAATTCATCAGAGAAAGAAGCTTTGAGGATTTTTATTCTCATCAGGCCATACTCTGCAGTATATTTTTCCAATATCTACATTATAAGAAGGAAGGGAGAAAATCATAAAGTTCATATGTCTCACTAACCATTACCGTTACACACACATACATATATACACATTTATGTATGTATATACCGGGAATAATGGGAACAGTCGAGAGCGTTTTGGTTGAACCAAAATGATATATTGGATAGTAGACTTCCGCGGACAGCTAATCTTGAAAAATCTTGTCTTCCGGATGGATTCCGCGTCACAATAGCTCGACTTGATGCCGACGTTTCGCCAACCATTACAGGTGGCATCTTTAGCTTCAGTTCAAGCCTCAAGCCTGCCCTGAAGATGCCACCTGTAATGGTTGGCGAAACGTCGGCATCAAGTCGAGCTATTGTGACGCGGAATCCATCCGGAAGACAAGATTTTTCAAAATGATATATACACTTTTATATACTATTTTGTAATACAGGTACTCATTTCCGAATTAGAGCTCTTCAAAGTTGGAATTATGAAATCATTTTCGTTTTTAATTTTTTAATTTTCGAACGGTCCATTTGATCTGTATAAAATTTCTAATATCCTTCGAACGTGTTTGTATGTATATTTTGATATTATAAACAGACCTGTAGTATTGTCACTAGGTCAGAGACAGACTAGTCCTAATGGTGAAGAACTCCAAATTCCTTTACAGCAAAAATTACTTCCTCAGACTTTTAGTTAATAAAAAAGTACTCTTATCTGAATTCGGTAAAATAAGCGGTTTTATTAATGTAGCTACTAAAAGTCAATTTTCTGCATTAGCCATTTTTATTAGGAAAATCTCGAGTGAACAATTGTTGGTAACTGGAAAGATACACATACGTTCTAAGAATACTAATAATTTTATACAGATCAAATGGTCCTTTCGAAAACTACAATTCCAACTTTGGAGGGCTCTAACTCGGAAAAGAGTGCTTTATAACAAAAATTTATACGAAGTGCTAATAGTCGAGTCAAATAGGTATTTCATTACGAAAATCGAACGATATTGACCGATTTTGATGAAACAAAGTGCATTCGATTCGGGATGACGTCTAGAAAAAAGCTTACCTGTTAGTTTTTTTGTGAAAATTTGTTATCATTTTTTTAACCGAAAAATTAACCAGAAATCCTCAGTTAGGGGTTGTGGAGGTTGTTTTTTTTGTTAAAAGCGACCCCCTTTTACTAATTTAAATCAAAAACAAAATCGAATTTCAAGTTTTTAATTTTTCAATTTGAAATAAACTCCCGCTCATCCAAAATTTTTTTCTATCTTCTCTACTCAGTCTTTTTATATTCCACACAGCATCTTTTACATGTACTATGAACATATACGTAATAAAAACCGGGCGGGAGTAGCAGGTAGGTATTTTTCTCAAACTATGGAGTCTACACTATACTATAACACAGCATCTATCATATAATAAGATCTCTATGGCATCCACCGCTTCATAGATCAGCTGTTTATCTAAACCGGTCCTCCCTCACATCCCCCAAAATAAAGACGCGGCAACATAACATAATAAATGATCACCACGTGTCACTTAATGTTGGATGCTGCTGTAGTTCAGATTAGTAAAATTTCTCATTCGTTTCATGTGAAAATTATGTTGTTCTGTGGTTCAGTGAATATTATCAGAAACATTTTTTTAATAATTCAAATACATATTGTTCAATAAATAAAACGTTGCTTCAATAAAGCATTCACGCTGCAAATTAATAAAAGTGTTTTTCGGTTAAAAACATAATAACAAATTTGCACAAAAAACTGACAGGTAAGCTTTTTTCTAGACGTCATCCCGAATCGAATGCACTTTGTTTCATCAAAATAGGTCCATATCGTTAGATTTTCGTAAGTCGGCCTGTTTTAATACCTATTTGACTCGACTATAATATTATTTTGGCTCGAACAATCTGCTTCCGAATTTTTTTCATTGTTCCCAGGACACTCTATATTTGCATTGTAATGTAATTTTTGAAGTGAAAACTTCTTTAGGCGCGTTGAGCTATTTCATATGGGGAGTAAAACCATGAGTCCGTTACGTGATATCACGCTGTAGCTATATATATCAGGTATTGTGTATACTGCCGCCAGCGCAACAACTTGGGTGTCAGGGAGTCTCTCTATACGCTTACACACGTGTTTATATCTGAGTCGAATACTCGACGTTATTCATTTACTTAATCCTCGGTCCTCCTGCTGTTTAACATCACTTTCATTTACATCCATGTGAATATCAATAAATAATATGTTTTGAAAATAAAATAATGTGTATTTATCATAATGACTATCGGGTTACATTCATACTCTTCACAGGAATTGTACCGCCCATTATACGTTTCTTATTATTAAATATAAAACTTTATATAATTGTTGATTGAAATGCTGACAGTTGTGGAAACTAAAGAAAAACTAATTATATTAATTTTCATTTAAAAATTATAAAATTGTAATTCCGGATGCTACAGCGAGTATAACAACTCCATACTAAACTCTGTAGACAATAGTATCTGTGGCATCGGATGTCTTCGTTGGTTGTCTTTATGCTGAGAAACAAAATTTCGTCAAACAGAAGTTGCATAAAATGAGAACCGATGATACGGGTGGTTTACCATACGAGTTAATTTTAGTTCTTAACCGACCATACATGATAACTAATAACATGGATGTTGGGGATGGATTGTCCAATGGCACTGTCGTATCATGTAGGAAGAGATGATACTGGTGAAATCATACGAATTCGGATGAAATTTCCAAAATAAATTGATTACTTCATAATGTCAGTTTTCAGTTCTGTCAGCAGTACTCGGTGACTGCCCGTATTTTTTTCTATACTATGATCAGACGAGAGGAAAACCGAAAAACACTGTATGAACCAGCGGTAGAAGGTAGCGACAGGAGATAGGCAGTCGAATGTTTTTTATAGGCTTACAGGGTATAGGCATAGGGAAAGACCACACCAGGTAAATAGTTCCATAACTTACATTCGTTCGATAGGAAAATGAAGCTCGGTAGAAAGATGTTCGACAGGTCTCGAGCTTGAGAATGAAGGGGTGAGATTATTTCGAGCTCGTCTAGTCTGCCTATCTGGAATGTCTCATGTTGAAGTATATACAAAAATCTACAATTTGGTAAAAGAAAATTTCCTTCTTCTGAGTTTTCAGTCTAATTGATTGTGTGTTGGTTTAGATAGCCGCAATGTAATTTTCCAAATTTTCTAGGTAAATATATTTATTTCAGAAGCGGGTAATCCAAATTTGGAGTGGAGTTTCCTTGAACATCGAAAATGAAAGAGTACCAATTTCGTATCTTAGCTAGTAGTTTAAGTGGTTAACAACAACTTAAAACTGAAAAGGTAATTCTAAGAATATCCAAAAAACCTCTTTTGGCGAAAAAACAGGGTTCTACCCCTTACTCGGAATAGAAAACTCAGAGTATTATTATAATTTGCATTAAAAAACCTTTTTTTCCAGGTCGCGTATGCTCTTGAAATTTCAGTTCACTATGTTGATAAATATATTTTTTTTGAATTATGGTAAATGTGTAAGTGTTCCCACCATGGCCGGCATTTGAGAACTTACTTCTACTGATACAAAATAATGGGAAATGAATATGCATTCCTACTTTTATCAATATCACAGGGCAGTCACTATAGAATATTGGAAATGCCCGTGATTGAAATGTGGCGTTACCATCCAACCTAAAGTTGAAGTATTATGAACTGAACCAACTTGAATAGTGTGCATTTTAGTTTAGTTATAGTTTATATTTGCATCAGCATTGCTTTCGAGAATGAGTTTTCCGAAATAAATTATAACACTTGAATGATAAAACATAAATACTTTCGTATAATCCCCTCCAAGATAGGAATTATTTTTATTATATAATATAGGATACCTGAAATCTCGTAGTGAGAGAGGAAGACATGCATATTTAAGCAAGCTGCAGGAATATTCAAGTCAATTAGAAACTCCTTTCATGTCGCTTCCAGCTTCTAGCTTCACTCTTTGCAGCTCTTTATGGCTTGCTATTCATCCCAACATAAGCAAATAGGTAGGTAATGCGTTTAATATGCTACTGTAACCTACAACATCGACATTCACACGGTTGCATTATCAATCA
The DNA here is from genome assembly GCA_958510875.1 of Endomychus coccineus. Lineage (NCBI taxonomy): Eukaryota > Metazoa > Arthropoda > Insecta > Coleoptera > Endomychidae > Endomychus > Endomychus coccineus. The sequence goes on from OY294069.1 coordinate 64,573,634, forward strand.
GGCGTGACATGAACCAAGCTGGATCGTTGCGTGTATCTTGTACCTAGCACTACGATATCCGTTACCATGACTACTAGAGAATGCAATTGCATTGTCGCTGGCCATTGTTAATTAACCGCTGATGCCGCAATTGATTTAATTGATGAATTGCTAGGCACACAAATGATATTAATGAGATACTTGTTCAATATGAAGTGTTTTCTACTTATTTTGGAATATTTGGTTGTGAGTAGTCAATAAATCGAATCTAACTAGAATGAGCAAAAGTCCAAAACTAAGAATGATTGCTTGGTATGATACATTCTCAATACCTACCTAGAATAGTTCATATGCATATCATAGTACAAAAGTAAACTTAATTTGGATAATCTTGATTCTCTGGCAGATTCTACGTCAGTAAATAAAGTGGGTGCAGAAGATAGTAACAGGTACATTATATTTGACTTTAGAGCTTTTATCAAATATGAAACCTGAGCGAATACAACTAATTCCAACATGATTAGGTATTATGTGATATAGTGATATGCAAGTTCAGCAAAATATGTTACCATGGGTCTATCTCCCTCTTGTCCTGATGAGTATTCGAAAATTACTTTGTGTACAAAAGTTATCTCATAAGATAGAACTAAGCAAATGAACGGTGATGAATCGATCACTAACTTTCCTCACTTTTCTTAGCCCAATTTTCCGCTTTCGGACACCTCTGCGAGTCAAATGTTCATTAAATATATTGTAAATGGTTCAGAAGCAACTAATAAAATACGTTAATTTATATTCTACGCTACATTGAAATCTTATTCAAAGGGTCCATACAGGGTGTCCCGCATAAGAGCCGACACAGAGCTGGAGCATGTAGGTGACCTCAAAATATGATGATATAATGCAACTTACCTTCATACCAAGTTGCACCCCTGAGAAGTTATAGTCCCTCAAAGTGAGACTTTAAATTTCGAAAAAAATTAGTATCTCGATTATACTTCAACTTAGAAAACCCAAATTTGGTATACGTTGTGTGCATTCCAAGAGTAATAATCGACAGTGAGTAGAGTTCAGTTGGATCATTTTGAAGGGTTGATAAAAAAATATGACAGAATTTCTCAACCCAATCGCAATTTCAAAAAAACAAAACCTTCTTTTCTTTTAAAACTTTTTTTACCAGTGTAATTTTTCGATGAACTTTGTTGTTTTCGAGAAAAACGCGAATAAATAAAAGCATATTTTATGTAGCTATGTTATTTAAAAGCATCGAAATTTCAGAAGTTGGCTATGAAATTAATAGTCAAACTTGACAATCAGAAAACCAAGTAATTTATTTTTAATAATAGTTTGTTTAGTTTGTTAATAATGACCGGAAAATTTTCATTTAGTGAGCAAGTTGACATGTTATTGGTATTAGGTTTCCGTGAAGGACATTTCAGAAAAAGTGTTGAAGAGTATCGCAGAAGATTCCCTAATCGTGTGATTCCCCATAGAGAAACCTCTTCCAATGTTCAGCGACGAGCTCTAAAAACAGGTAAGTTTTTCAGCAACACTCGAGCAACAGTCGCTGATCACGATTATGACACTTAAAAACTTCATAGTCGTGATCCTGAGAACTCAAGAATACGGTTTCCTTATTGATGTTTTTATAATATCTAAAAAAAATAATCGCTGCTTGAAAATTCTTATATACATATTAATTACTGTATATATACATTCGTTTTTTTTTTAGAGAAATGTGATCATATTCCGGTCCAAAGTGATTAAAAGTAAAGCAACATATCAATAATACGATGAATTTATGGAATAAATACGTTGCAAGTAAAATTATTAAGACATCCAGAAATTTTCAGTTTCATCTTTTCAATATTTCATAAATTCATGCTATTATTGATATGTTTTTTCAATTTCCATAACTTTGAACCGGAGTATGTACGAATGTACATATATGCACTAATTATTACATATATACGTATACAAGAATTTTCAAACATCGATGATTTTTTTTTAAATATTACAAAAATATCAATAAGAAAAAAAACCTTAGTCTTGCGTTCTGATGATCACGACTATGAACTTTTTAAGTGTCATAATCGTGATCAGCAACTCCAAAACCCCCCGAGAGACAGAATTTGTTGCTTATTTCGAAGAAAAATTTAAGAATTTATAGAAGATGACGTAGATATCCGTTCTCCGGGTATCCACAGCTGCGATCTTTATATCCTTGCTCGATCAGTTGGCAAGCATAAAAAACAGTTTTTAATGAAATTATTCGATTTCCAGGGCGTCAGGTGACCTCAGGGAATTCATTTCATTATCATATTCGTGATCAGCGACTCCAAAAACCTCCGGGAAACCAACTCGAGACCGTTTAACTCATTATTCACCGAGTAATTAGCTTTTTCTAATTCACCTCAAAAAGTGCACTCGTAAAAATGCATCGTTCCGTCGCTTTTCGCGGCTCAAAATTTCTAAATTACCTTCTGAAGCGAATACAGAAAACCTCAAGTCAATCCAACTTACCGCGCCAGTTTTGGAAGGTGGAAAGCTTTATTTCCTCCACTAATAATGTATTCAACAACTCTAGGTTTTATACTGACGCCTTCTGCTAGGTTGACTTCCTCAATAATTGACATTATAATATAACCTCGTTTTATACTGACATCTTCTGTTTCGTCCCGGTATATAATCACTTGAATTGATTCTGCCAAAGAGTTCGTCCAAATATTTGAATTCTTATTTGCCACAGATGTGTTATATCACTCTTGGTGTTGATCCAACACTGGAAACAATTTGGTTCGATATAGAACATACTGGCTCATTATCTCGTCATTTTAATAACCCCAAATCTTATATAATTATCTTGAAACCAACTGATCTCAATAAAGAATGTTATACGTTTTCATCTGAAACCTATTGAAGAACATCATCAAGTGGTAGCGACTGCTGATCCTGCTCTATAACCCCAGGAGGAGGCCATTGAAAGCACTGGTGGTAGCTGCCTATGATATCGCTCATATTGAAAGTTAAATCGCAAATTTACTTGAGTAACATTTAATCCACACGAGCCGGATTGATGTGAATCAATTTTCAGAATTTTCATTAACCCAAATAATTATTTGGATATTCGAAAATACTTGAAGATTAGTTGAGTCAACTCTTTGGCAGCCATTGTCATCGATACACACAGATGATTCTCACCGAAATTCCTCAATCATCAGTTTTGAGCAAGATCGCAGGATTCGTCCGTCTCTCTCACTCTTGAGAACATGCAATCAGCTGTTCTATATCTCACTCTCTCAATCTCTCGTTCTTTTCCGCGCCTTTCTTACAGATAAAATTTTCGCCACAAGGTGAAAAATTTATTTATCACTTTCATAACTCAATATTCACTTCCATCAATCTTCTCCATTTAGTAACTTCGGTCGCTTTTACACTATTCAGTATGACACAAGTAATACATCGGCTGATAGTTTATATTGCTAAGAAGCAATGTTATTAAAATTGTGTGAATTAAAAAGGATTTCAGAATTAGTTTCGACTGATGTGAATTTTCATGGCAATTTTAAATGTCGTTGTCAGCGCAAAGATAGTATTTTTCAACAACTTGGAGGAATACACGAAAATATAGTATCGTTATTTACTGCTCAAGATTATACTGAGTTGAAGTAACATAATGAATTTTTTTAAACTTTTCTGAAGAATTTTATTACTTTCAAGCAAACTATTTTCAGATGTTTGATGACGCACCTCCACTTGATGTGACCGCTTTTAGTGAACATAATATTAGAAATTAGACTTAGTATTTGATGGTAAGATGAGGGCAAATTTTCAGTGATATGTTCGATCCTACCATTCATATCAATGAGTCACTAGCTCATATTGATAAAAATTCAATTATTAACTAGCTTCTTTGTAGACTCATCCCTTACCTATAGTGAAATGCACACTTTCAGGTTCAAATTATTTGATTGCTTATAATACGAAAATATGAAAATAGCAGATTGATCGCATCAACACATTGGCATTCGATCGAGAATACTAAGAGAATGCATTTAAGTGATAATCTTGAAAGATTGCATCGAATTTTAGATACATTTAATGAGAATTTGGCAGTATTTGATAATTTATCATTTTGAGTTAGAAATAAATAAAATAGCTATTGAAAGTTTGAATTTTACAAGTTTAATAAATAAATGTGACTATAGTTCCTCTAACACATTAGCTGTTTCAAACAAATATTACAGAGTACTAACTTATTACAAAAGAGCTACCTAATACATAACTTTAATGATAATCTTAGGATAGATTATTATTGAAATTTTACCTAATTGGGCTTAACTCAATCAACCAGATTAAAGGATGAACTGGTAACAAACGGAAAATCTAACTACATAAATTTAACAAAGGGAATTATTAGGTATTTGTTGATCGTTTAATAGGATATCGGACTTCTCATATTCAATAATTTCTAGGGATGTTCCTACCTTTCTGACCAGTCATACGGCAAGACCCACAAGTCAGCTTGTAAACCACAAATTTGACTCCATCGGATAATTCATCTTCATTTGAACTTGGCTAAATTATTATGCGATCTGAATCTCAATTACTAAAAATATTTGAACTTTCAGTTGTCAGTGCCCCTCATATATGTGATACTAACATGAGCATATTTCAGTATTATTTTAGGAAATATTGATTGTTTTTAGACAGCATCTGATCTATTAGTTTGGAAGGGTAATCATTAGTTACCCCGATATGTTTAATGTTATTCAACTCTTTGTCAGATGTATTGTTAGACTTCGGTATGTTGAGAAGTCTGTGTATGCAATTATTGTAGGCTGCTACTTCGTGTTGAAAAGGATGATTTGAAGTCAGAATCAATTTGGGAGGGCTACTGAAATATTGATAAATCAAATTTGTTATCCTATCCTATCTAAATAACGATATAAATTAGCTATCAACTCAGTGTTTACTAGAATGGAACAAAACTATTCTTATGTTACTGTATAGGGAGATACCCACTATACTAATAACATTTCAAATTTTCTTAGTAATTTACATATTCACGTAGCGTATAAGATGCAGAATAATTCGGCGAAGTTTGTCAAAAATAATAAATGTAAACTATTCGATGATGACAAATGTGGGGTTACAAGCTGAAATGTGGGTCTTGCCGTATGATATGATATACACTGAATCAAAGTACCGGGATATCAAAAATTATCTTGGTCCACTAAGGTTGTGGAATCTGAAACGTGTGTCTTACTTTACGTTTGAAATAATTATGTCACTGTCACACTGACATCATCAATAACCTACAATTTTCATACCTATTTATTTCAGTTGTGAAATAATAATGAACTACAAGTTATGAAATAAAGGTTTTAGTAACAAGAAAAACTAAATTACAGTAATTGTTGGCAATGTCCCCCGTTTTGTTCCATGCACAAGTTGAGGCGCATCCTCATGCTGTGAAAACCGTTATGGTTGCACATTGCTGAACTATTCTTTGTACAAGTTCTTGCAAATTATTTACCGGAGTTGCGAGATTCTTGTTTTTTGAGTAAGGAAATATAAAATAGTCCATAATTGTCAAACAAGGTGATCTTGGAGGAAACTCAACTTCTGTATGCAAACTTATCAGCGGGTCATCAAAAAACTCGCCGAGAAAAGCAATATTTTCTCGTGTAGTATTCGCTTTTGCACCGTCATGCTGGAAATAACCGTACCAAAGTTCATCATCGTTTAACTGTTGCACAAATTCAGGCAAAAAGTTGTGTCTGTACCTTTCTGCGTTGACGGTGTAGTTCATTATTGTTTTACAACTGAAATAAATAGGTATAAAATTTGTAGGTTATTGATGATGTCAGTGTGACAGTGACTATTTCAAACGTAAAGTAAGAGACACGTTTTAGATTCCACAACCACCCTTGACCAAGATAATTTTTGATATCCCGGTATATATTAGATAGCTTTCTTGTAGTAAGTTAGTACTATGAATATTTGTTTGAAAAGGCTACTGTGTTAACGAAACTATAGTCACATTTATGTATGAAACAAGTTTTGAATGAATTTCATCACGTAGAGGCTGATGCTATTTAATTTCAATTTTGTTTCAGCAACTCAAACTCGTTTTGATTTTCACTGTTCGCAAAAGTTAGGTAATCCCTGTTATTTCGAAATTCTTATGAATTTCCTGAAAGGAAATGGATACTGTTGCTTCATCAAACCCGACTTCGAAAATTGAATGCGATAATTCTACGTTCAAAACCTCACCATATAATACACCGGGGAAAAGCAATTGTTGTTAACTCGGCCCCTCTAACAATAATAACTACCAGCTATGCAATAAAACAAACCCCATTTCTAACTGCAATTATTTTTTGTCTCGTTCTACAAAAATAGTGAAAACAAAGCAATGGTGCACAAACTGTTTGGGATCAGAGCTTCCACCTGTTCATCGATTTTTTTATATGTGAAAGATGATCCTTGCCTCATCATTCATTATTGCATTCTGAACATCGGTGGTAGCTCGTTCGGAGGTTATACGTAGACCTCTGGGTGATGTGGCATTGAGAATACCTCCATATTCTTTTCAACCGATCGAAATGGGTAGCTCTTTCTGCACACATTGAACCAAGAGCTCTCGTTTTATTGAAAGATGAACTCTCAACCCCCCCACTCGAGTTGCATTTAGGTCGAGTGTTAACTGTTAGAAACGATAATTGAAACGCTCAGTTACAAAATCATGACCTTTATCAATGTAACATTAACTTCTTAATTATCTTTTGTTTGTATCAGTTCTCGCTTCACTTAGACTTAGAGGATAAGCTATTTTTATGGGATAATCTATTCATCTCGTTTTTATTTGTGAAATTTTTCATTAGATGGGCGGAATGTTTCATCCCGGTATAAAGTTACTGGAGCTGATTTTGCCAGAGAGTGCATTTGCATATTTTTGGACATTGGAAACAATGCGGGAGAAATCATTAATCTCTAGCATCTCGTTCGATATAGAACATACCGGCTAATTATCTCGTCAGCTTAATAACCCCGGATTTAATATAATTATCTTGAAACCAACTGATCTCAATAAAAAATGTTATACGTTCTGCGTTGAAATCTATTGAAAAACATCATCAAGTGGTAGCGACTGGTGATCCTGCTCTATAACCCCAGGAGGAGGCCATTGAAAGCACTTGTGAGTGTTCATATTTAAAATAAAATCAGAAATTTACAGTCCACGAAATATAGAAAGAAAAACTGGTTTCCTATGAATTATAAAAACTATTGCCATTATACAAATATCCTTACTGACATGAAACCAGAGAGCCACTATGCGACACGTAGTATCTTACATTAATAGTTCCAAATTAGACCTTGCAATCAAATTAAATTTATTAATTTTGAACTTAAATTTTCGGTAAAAATCTCTTGTCTGAACTAGTGTAAAACACCACATACCAACTGTTGGGTTTCTGGTTTCTCTTGATGTTTCAACATGTCTTCAAATATTCTCACTACAAAATCTGAGTCTGTATTCAAGAACAATTTAGATGGATGACATATTACCCCTGTGATTCATAATGAATTAGAACCTACGTTTGACCTATGCTTGAGTCAAAACTATTGCCAGGTTAACAATAAATTTTATGTACAAAATTCAGGCCTGGCTATGAGTAACCCGTTGAGTCCACTATTAGTAGACATTTTCATGTCTGACCTAGAGGACAAAATTATAAACTGTAAATTGGCAAAAAATCACATTTAATTTTGGTATGGAAACGTAGATGGTAGGTACTTGTCTTCTTCAAGGGGACATCTAGACAGTTAAATTCCTCTTCCATTCATTAACCAACTTCATCTAAAAATTAAATTTACGTTGGAAACAAAAAAAATTGGAGAGTCAACTTCTTAGACTTAACTCTAATATGTGATCATAATAAGCTTTAACATTTACAAAATTTAGACTATTCCTAATTCATCGTCTAGTCCTGGTAGTCATAAATTAGCGACATACCACTCAGTGATACATAGAGCATTTTCAATAATATCGTTAAAATCACCTCACTATTGAATTGAACACCATAAAAGGAATATCTATCAATGATAGTTTTGAGATAGGTAGATCAAATAACAAAATTATAGACGCAAACAACAACAATTAACTTATTAGAATATTCACCGGTACATAAAACACATGGATGTATCAGCAAAATTCATTTCTCTGGCGTATTTTGGATCCGTTAACGAAAATATTGCCTGAACATTTTACATAATCAGACCAAAGGTTTAGAATTGAATACATTAGAAATGAATTATTTCGTTGATATCGGTAATAAATTATCAAGAAAGCGCGAAGGACCTCGTGGAGGAAGTATTGCCAGGGCATAGAGGATATGCCCAGCTACGCTAGACTCCACAAGGTACTAGCAACTGGACCACGACAGAAAGTGGGCTCATGTGAAAAACCACAAGGAGGATACACCAAAACAGAAGAAGAGACGCTGGAGCTGTTGCTCCAGACTCACTTCCCTGGATCATGGTGCGAAAACGACCGCAGTTTAACAGAACCAGAAGACCCCATACCTCAAAAAAGGGGGCGGAAGGTAAACTGGGCTCTGGCTGCGAGTATTATGAACAAATCAAAAATCAAATGGGCAATAAATTCATTTAAACCATACAAGTCGCCAGGAATAGATGGGATACTGCCAGCTTTACTGCAGCAGGCAATCGATATACTGGCCCCTATCCTGTGTGAAATGCTGAGAGCCTGCCTGGCACTGAGCTACATACCGGAAGAGTGGAGGGCGGCAAAGGTGGTATTTATACCAAAGCCAGGGCGAGACTATTACGCCCAGCCAAAATCTCTCCGTCCGATCAGTCTAACTTCGTTTCTCCTGAAAACCCTAGAGAAACTGATCGACAGGCATGTTAGAGATGGAACTCTTATGAGAAATCCCCTACATCGCAATCAGTATGCTTACCAGACAGGGAAATCCTGTGAAATGGCAGTATACGAGTTAATACAGAGAGCAAAAAAATCGCTGGATTGCAAAGAAATTGCACTACCGAGCTTTCTGGACATAGAGGGAGCTTTTGACAACACCTCATTCGAATCAATTGTCCGAGCAATGCGAGAGCGAGGGGTGGAAGATCTGCTATGCAGAGATGAATCCACAACATGCTCCGATGCAGGACAGTCATAGGAACTCTCAATGAGGTCGAAAAGAAGGTGCGGGTCGCTGGAGGATGTCCGCAGGGAAGTGTACTGTCACCTCTGCTGTGGAGTCTGGTGGTGGACGAACTTCTGATACTCCTTGAGAGCAAAGGATCTGCGTAATCCCATTTGCGAAAGACATCGTCATAATAGTACAAGGGGAGTTTGGGAGCACAATAGCATCTCTGATGCAGCATGCACTAAACAACAAGGAAGGACTCAAAGTGAATCCTCCGAAAATAACCATTGTACCCTTCACAAAGAGAAGGGACATTGGAAACATACAAGACTTAGTTTTGTATGGAAAAAATATACAGATGACGGACACGGTCAAGTACCTTGGGGTAAGCCTAGATAAAAGGCTGACCTTTGGGAAGCATCTGGAGATAACCGCTGACAAAGCGATAAGGGCCCTGTGAACCTGTCATCGTACAGTTGGGAGAACCTGGGGACTCACTCCACGGATGGTACACTGGGTGTACACAACCATAATGAGACCCATTGTAACATACGCCGCCATCGTGTGGTGGCCAAAGACAAAAACTAAAGCATCCCAGCATTCACTGAACAGAGTTCAGAGGCTGGCATGCTTAGGAGTAACAGGCGCAATGTCGACCACACCAACGGCTGCTATGGAGAAGCTGTTGGGGTTGGAACCACTGCACCCCGCCGTTCAGGCAGAGGCCATGAGAGGAGCGTATCGCTTCGATCTTATCGGCCAAGGAAAGGCTGATCAAAAAGGCCGAAGCATCCTCGGATTGCTTGGATCACCTGGGCCATTGGGGATGAGATCCGATAGGATCAAGGTTCACAGCACTTCCGTGCCTTTCATAATTGCAACCGTGAATGGGCGGGAGAACGCTGGGGGCAGTCCTCATATGATATCAGTGGACTCCATTTGGCTTACCGAGGGCACCAAGACGAAAAAAAGTACGGGTGCTGGAATAGTCGAGAAAACGGACCAAGGGGAAAGAATTTCTTTGAACCTAGGGACTTTTTCGACAGAATTCCAAGCAAAAATAGTTGCAATCACAACATGTGCTCAAATTATGAGACAGAGAGCCTATGAAAATAGACAAATCACAATCATAGTGAGCAGCCTGACAGTGCTCAAGGCACTGGAGTCATACACAATCACCTCACAATGTGTACTCGATTGCGTCAAAGAACTAACGGCACTAGTAATGAACCCCAGGAACTGCCGTCGCACTCGCTAAAGCGGGGGCGGAAAAACCACTGATTGGACCAGAGCCAACCTGTGGCATTTCTTATGCCACAGCCAAATCTGTAATCCAAAAATGGCTCGACATAGAGCACCGTGCCTACTGGAGAGAACTGCCTCGCATGTCGCACTCCAAGCGACTGATGGGAGATCTCCAGCAGAAACGAGCAAAAAATCTGCTGACGTTCAGCAGACAAGAAATACGGAATCTTGTTGCATTCCTGACCGGACACGCCCCATGCAACAAACACCTCTACACGATGAGACTGGTAGATCAGCCCACTTGTAGGGGTTGCGGCGTGGAAGATGAGACACCTATGCATGTGCTGTGTCAGTGCACGGCATACACGGTAGGTCGTCGGACATACCTCGGAGACGATAAGACTACACCCGAGGAAATCAAAAGTATCCCCTATATCAGGCTACTGAAATTCATAGAATACACCGGACTGATGAGGGGATAGAAACAAGTGAGGGCACAATAGGACTATAATAACCGTAGTGCTGTGGGGCTCCCTTAGGACGGAGAACCAACCTCACGGAGGAGGGGTTTCAGTCGGTAGGAATCCGGCACACCCCGGGGGCACGGAGCACCTGAGGCGTCTATGCAAGATTTCCCCTCCTCTACGCAAAAAAAAAACTTTTACGGAAGATAAGACATTGAAAATTTAGTAAGTTTCTCATTTGCTATTGAAGAAGATGATCCCGACAACACCACAACTCTTTTAGGGCCATTTTACAAAAGAGATTTTTTTCCATTCACCTGCGGTTTGCAAAAAGCGTGAATCCGATCCTGCTGAAATTCTGTGTGGTACTTGGTGGGCACAAAAGCTACAACCCATCAGAATTTCAGCTCTTAGTCCTCAAATTTTTTTTGAAATTTACGGTTTTTTGCAATTTGCAAGGTCACCGCTGGATCAATCGGGTTCATCCGCAGCTTATTTTCCTCGTCACTTTACGGCGCATAAGCTTATTGTAGGCTTTTAATTTTTTAGCTCAATCCGACGATGTTTGACGCGAGAAACCGGTTTTGGCCATTTTTTACCATTTTTTTGAACCATTTGTGACGACCAAAAAGTGTTCGATTTTAGTTCCTTTAATTTGTGTCATAATTATCTACTTAAGGCAATTTTTTTCTCCGAACTCAGAATTATGCAAAAATTACCGACATGTATTATTAATTCTATCACACTACACTGGGAAACAGTCGATCGGGATATACTTGTCGGTATGAGTAGGTTTGCGATATACGTGAAATGTCGAAGCATTGCATCATTTAATTATCTTAATGTCAAGGGAAAGAATAGCGTTCTCAACGTTTGATTAAAAGGTAAATTTAACGGAGGGGTATTGATCATCTACGTCAAGTTTCTATATATGATGGCAAAAATGTCATCAACATATTATATTTTAGATGATTGGAAAGGAGCTCCAAGGTTACAGTGGATAAACGTCGAGGTAAACCTACCAAGTTCATGTGTTAACCCTCCAACATAGATTGTATCTAGTAATCCAATATGATGAATGTGATTACTGGCTTCAAAATTTCAATACTAAATGTATATTTGTTAATGCGTTAGGAGTAAAAATTGGTTTAGGAAACTTCTCAATAAATATCATAACACTGTAAAACTTAGGCCAGGTCAGCTACTGGATTCACACCCTATAATACTAATTCATTATTATTTCTAGTTATATTAAATAAACGCTCGGTAGGTATATATAGGTATCTGAACAATAGTAGACATTTCCAATTAGTAATACTCATTTACTACTACGAGTTCGTGACTAGGGTTTGTGATTTATTTATTACATGAAAACGGCAGAATAGCCCGAATCAATAATACTGCGCAATTTCTCCTATTACTTGGAAAAAATATTTTGTAACAGCAAAAACGTTCTTTAAGAGCACGGAAAAATATATAAAAATTCCAAATCAGATATTTTTCTCAAACGTCGAAATTATATAGATGGTCTTGAAGTTGAGACAGAGAGGTTCATTCGAACATCGTTACATACATATAAGACATCAGTCGTCAGTTAATATTAAATTGCAAAAATAGTTGAACTTATTCAAACATAAGTATAATATCAAACATTCGCTGCTTAGACAAAGATTGAGAACAGAATTTACATATAAGAAAATTGCAACGTTGCTTTTTTATATAAACAGGCCAATGGGTGTGTTCGTTCGTCCTCATGACTCTTGAGGCAATGAAGAAAATGGTACCTGAACACGTTTTGTTCCAGCATCGGATGGTCTGCTCGTTTTTTTTATGGCCCCTCAGTAGCAACCTTGCAAAGGCAGTCAACTTCTGAGTAAACTTGAGGACTTTACTTTCTTTTATTTTGAGTAGCAATCCTTTTGAAAAGGTGCCAAGCTGAAGTAACATCTAACTACATTATAAAAGAATCTCTCAAAACATTTTTACTGAGAATATTGATAGATAAGGCTATCCAGAAGTTCTACGCCTCCTATGTTCATGTTATATTCTGGAACCAGATGAGGGCATTGGATTATTATTGGGAAGCCTATGGTTCCTTACTGCTCTCAAAGTACACAACAATGTGTGCCAAAAATAACATAAGGGGCGAAAAATAATGACAGTTTACGAAGTGGATTGCATGATTGAAGTTAATTTTTCTCAGTTGCAACCCTTTTGAGAAGCAGCCAAAGCAAAGTAATATCTACTACATGATAAAATAATCTCATGTACCATATGTGTTTCATATTCTGGAATCATGCGTTGCACTATGAAGCCAATTTTAGTGCTGAAAACACTTATTGGATCAAATTTCATCAAGGTCGCGACACTTTGAAGAGACACCGGTGAGTGACAATTTGACATGACGAAAAGTTGGGTGTGGGTTGCCAAGACAACTAAATCGCGTCATGTACTACGTGACGTTAGAAACTACGTGATAACAAGACCACGTTAAAAACGAACCGACATTGTAGTGATTGGTCGCTCGTTGTGAATTGTGTCATATGTCATATTTTAGTTCCATTTTGAGACATAAGTTCAAGTTGTGAAATATGGAAATTAAAGCAAAATTGAGGAAGAAATTACAGATATCCAGCTTTGAAGAAATAGGTGAAAAATTAAACGAAGAGAATAATCAATGAAGACCGGTTTATGAAATTGTGCAACAATTAGGTATCTGTTATAATCGATGAAACTAATGAGGACCCGTTTATGGAATCATGCAATAATTTTTCCCTTTTGAAAGTACGAAGGGCAAATGAAACAGATTTTGTCAACTAGTGGACTTATTTTCAATAATGAATATGGAAATATTATTGTACATCTAAAACACATCGTTTTTTGTTCTAGGTATTATTTTTAGGATAAAGGACGTATTAAAATGGGCGCATACTGTTACAGAAGAAATTCAGGAATCAACACAAACATGACCATAGAATGATTAAACAATCTACTGCAGACTAACCATCCAGAGAGTGTAACTACTATTAAGAAACTACTGGACACAATCGACGACCTAGTAAGCATAAAAATGTGTGAGAAGACACAGTAGTAAACAAGAGTTCACTTTTAAGTAGTATATGATGTTGCACAAGGGAATTTTTGGTCGCACAGAAGGTCTTGGAAACTATGTCTATAATTTTCCATTATGGTAAAATTCAAAATATGAATATTGTAGAATGTTGTTTTCTATTGGTATATACATATTATAATTAATAAATTGATAAATAAACCCGACTGAACTTACTTCTTCTTATGTATGATGTGAATACCTTATACCTTCATAATAAACTTAAAAAGTAGTTTTTTCTTGCTCATAAATTGAATATATCACAGTACTTCCATACTTTCCATCTACATTAAATCTTATCCTTAGTATATAATACACAATTTGGGAATCTTCTATTATACCAATATCAATACTACTTTTTACCAATTATAACATTACAGTAGTTTCAAAATCAAGAAATAATAAATTTAAATATTTAAACTATTTTCATTTAGACACATCAGATATTCATCCTACATTAACAATATTGTTTTTATTAACATTTTAAATTCAATTAAACGTAATGGTAATTGATACTAATCATGACGAACTCGCTTGAGAAAGAAACAATAAAGGTGAATTCGATATGAAATAATTAATATATTTTTGTGAAAATGACCATTCCATCTTTTAACATCGGAATTCTGTTTAAAACGGAAATAGGCAATCAAAATTTTGATAGTTCTTTTGATAAAAATATTTTTTATAATTACGCTAATTATCGCTCTCCGATTGTTGCAAGAGTTGCGAAATTGTGAATTTTTTCTTACAGCACCCAAAGTAAATACATTGGGTGGCGAAAATAACTTAAGGGGCGAAGTACAAAAATAGTTCACAGAGTGGATTGCATGATTGATTTGGACGAAGAAGATATGCTCATTCGTACGACAAAATGTTGAAGTTGATTTCTACAACCGATGTACAGCTCAAAATTATAATATGCTGTTGAGCTGGCAGCTCAACAGTGATTGAACATTCCCTTCTCTCTCTGCATCTATAAATATAAATAAATATAGTAACAAACAGTTTTAATTTAGTTGTTTCTCTGATGATAGCGTAGTTGGCGAAATGCGCACATGATTTTGAAAATATATAGTGGGAAAGGGGATTTTACTCGTTAAAAATTTCACAGATATCAACCCAATATGTGAATATTAGAGTTCAGTGGTTCTATGGATCATAATAACAGGAAGGGAATGATGATTCAATCGAACCAAATTATAACAAACCGAGTTTTATTAATTTCGGAAATGGAAATATTGATCGGAATGAAAAATATCGAACCGCTTAAGAGTAAAAACATGTCAGTTCAGATGCAATATAGTCACACTTTAATAATAATTATTATTACGGTGTTGTTTCAGAAGGCTCTATTATAAAAGTCACGATCGCAATGGAATAAGCAGTCTCGTGGAAGATTCATGCTTTCAGAACGCAACCAGTGCTGCATTGGTTTTCATAGCTGGTAATATACCCCGTATGAATATTTACTTCCAATAGCTGCGCAGGGGGCACCCTACATACAAGTAGGTACATAATAATTAATTACCTACGTAGCTTTAATCATATCTTAGATAGAAGTGAGTGTAGCTGCATTTTAGATACTGGAGAACAACCAGTATGAATTGGAGTTAATTTCTAGAATGAATTTCCGTTGCTGGTTAAATTATTAACCTTTTTATTTCTATTCTCTTATATCCAAATCAGATTGCCTTGTGTCGAAAGATTTTTATAGATACCAACTTATACAACTGAGAAAACAGCATCACATAAAAAATGTAATACGATATATTTTATTGCAGTTTTGAAAACATCTTTCGGTGCTACTGGAATCTGGTGGTAAGCACGAATGATCTCTGATTTTGAAAAGATTGTCAACCATGATTAAATGAAAGAACAATCACTTTGTTTTTATACCCCTTTCAATAATAACATAAACACATTACCATAGCTTCAACCTCGAAGTGCCATTAACAAACTGATCATAATAATTTATAATAATAAATATAATTTTGTATCTGTTTGATAATGGTACAGTGTTAAAACTATAGTAAGGGTTTCATGTTATTATTAAGAGCTGTATAAAAACAAAGTGATTGTTCTTTCATCTAATCATAATGATGAATTACCATAAGATAATGGCTTCTATCATCGATTTTCTTTTTATTGTGCAATCATTCAAATTCTTGTCAAAATTTTAAATGTGAGAATGTAACGGTCTGGGAAAGAAGCTACATTTGATCGGCGATAGTTTCCACAAGGACACCAATATTTGAATCTCTGTTTGGAACCATGTGTGAAGGCGATGATGCTATTGAAATATTCCTTGAGATGCTATAAATTCGAGTTCATCTTTTGCGAATTTGAATTTAGTGGGCTTACCCTTTTTGGTTCGAAGAAAAGTGGCTTACTTGTGGTAAAAATATGAACTATATGAAATGTGTATGACAGGAAGATTATATTTCATAAGAATTAGCATCCGAAGGAGAAAATATGTTCAATAGATTAGTAAATACGTTTCGTATTACATAATGTTGAGGATTGATTGTTCAGTCGAACTAATGATACAATTCAGTGATGAGTTTCATTTTTGATGTCAACCGTAATATCAAATTTTAAATTTGACAACTTCTCAAATTGAAATTTTGATAGGCAACTTAGAGCCGTAAGTTTAGGTAGAAGAACCGTTGACTGCTGATAAATTATAATTTGACTTGTTATTGACTGATTCAATAGTCCCGTCGATGACGGTTTTCACCTCCGAATTGTTTGAACCATCTAGTTTCATGAAACTGGGAAGATTAAGAGGTTGCATCAAAATGAATTTTTGACCTGGTCCCGGAGTGCGCTCTTAGGACCTTGAAAATGAATAGGGTAGTCTTAGTCAAATAGGTCCTCTACATTTTTTTGTGCAGTCCATCGTTACTGAGTTAGATACGGTAAAAAAAGTAAGTTTTAAAACAATGTTCTCAAATAACTCTGTGACTCCACATTTTATTGAAAAAAGTGTCATTACCTAAATTGAAGGCAAATAATTTGATTTCTCACTTGTCTCTACAAAATCACATAATCAATAATGACCCAGTTTACAACTTATTGGAGGTTGCGTCATGTTCCCGGAAAAAAGAAATAAAACCCCGGTCTCCTCGAGCAAGAGACATTGGAAAGCTCTTCGCAAAACATATGCTGAAACAATTGAAGCAAAAATCGCAGAAGAGTTGATTAGTGGAACTGAGCGTCAACGGCTCATGTAGTTGTAGATAAAAAAATGGAAACTGCGCATCACGGGAAATTACAATTCTAGATTCAATTTGCGCATGATAATAGATAAACATCTTATTCCAAAACTGGAGCACATTTTTATCTAGAGGAAAGGCGCCAAATTCTGTTGTCACCTGGACTTATTGGACACCTATCTTCTGGTCGATAAAGTTTAGCGAGGCTCTGACCTTCAATACACCAGCACACGGACTGATCCTACCAGTGAGTGCAGAAATATTTACGCAATTACGCAAATGGAAAACTTAGGAATCGACAATCTCACCTTGGAACGCATCAAACTCTACAGTTCATGGACTCAGTCATAGAAAATGTATTCTTGGTACAACTTCGATCGAATTAATACGACACATAATTGACGCCCAAGCTAATCCCTTCAGAGGTTGACACACTGCTTGCTGTACAAGAAAGTAGAGAAGGCACAGTGCATGTATAAGAAGGCTCAGGAGAGTAATCGTCAATTCAATGTCAACAAGAACTCGTCACGTTTTTTCATATATTGAGTACATGAGAGTAAATCCTGTTCGTAGAACATAGTTTGAGCCAGTGGTGGAATATTTGAAGAGGAGATAGACTTTGGAATTCTTCTCAAAAGTTTGGAGACTTTGAAATTCTTCTCAAAAGTTTGGACATAAAAAGCCCTCACTAGGATAAGATAGGGAAACGTAGTCTAGTATAAAGATGTTGGGGGGTCTAGAACTTGTCAATGAAAGGGGTGACCAGAGTAGAGTAGAGTAGAGTACTTTATTTGGTGCTAATATAATATAAGCATTATTTGCACAGGTCAGTTTAAAGATAAAAGTCAAAATACAAATTAATAAAAAACCAAAATCAGTCACTCAAAAAAATTATTAAAATTAGATTAAAAAGATCATCTATTTTATAAAATACATTTTTTACTAAGTAAGATCTAATTACAATTTTAAATTTGTTAAATGGAAGACTACGAATACATATCGGTAATCTGTTACAAAATTTGAAGGCAAGTAAATTCGGGCCGTTTTGTGACCTGCTGAGTCTGAAAAATGGCAAATGAAGCCTGTCTAGATCTTGGAAATATCTACAGCAATGAAGAGATCTTCTTACGATGTTCTAGAGAAATGAATGAAATCCTAACTGGGACATCATCAAAATTACGAATAGCTATGAATAAAATCAAAAAGCTTCATAGTATGTTTGACAGCTGGACAGAACTCCATAATACGTGGAATGTGTATTTTATAGTTTATGAGGAGCTGCTGATGAGGTGTACAGTACATCTCTGAAGTAGTTTTGCAATGGATCTCACATGATCATCTCATGTGAGTTGGTGGTAATACTGAGCATGGCTAGTCTAAGGAATAGTTATACCTGACATCATCATATTAGAGATTGTGGTATCCACTGTGAATTACGTAAGCAGCCATCTCCACAGATGAGCACAAGATGTCTTGTCTAACTTAATAAGATCCTTGAAGAGTATAAATGTATCACTAATTGTAAAAGCAGTAACGTCAGACTGGAACATCAGAAGGTTATCTATGTCTTGAGATTTTCTAACTCTGACGCAACGCAATGTTGCCAGGTTGCCTACGACTCCATAGGATTGGCTGAAAATAGTACAAGCTCAGTCAAAAATTTCTGACAAATCACACAACTTTTATATCTGATGTGTGACAACATGAAATGACGAGTATTTTCTGAATCAACCTCACCGGACCAATTGCCATAATAACAGATGACGTTCTGAGATCTTTCGAGCAAACAAAAGATCGTTCATTTTGTTGATAGCGTTTTCAGAATATTTGAACTATGGCGCATAGCACCCAGAATAATTATTGCTAGCTATACTATAATGACTTTGGATATTCTAGGAATGTTCAAGACTGGCAGATTATTTGAAAAATTCCTCACATCCAGCCAATACTCTTGTTTGGGCACTTCTTCTCGATAAGTTAATAGGATAATATACAAGGAGAATCACTATGAACTAAATAAATATATGTTCAATAACATATTGTGACAATGATGCAAATAGTTGTTATGAAAACTAGTGTATATTATGAATTCAATACCTAATTTGTTTTAGCGTAAGTCAGCGGAAACATAAAACTCATCTCTGAGGAACGCGTTTGTTTCATGCTTCGCGAGAGCGAGAATTGACATGTCATAACATGCAAGCATGGAGCAAATCATTGATCCTCGACACAGTCTAGTCCTCTGGTCAATGACTAAGACCAAGGACACTAAAATGAGTTTAGTGTTTTTGGACCACGACCGCCTCAATCGCAATCAGTAGCAGAGCGCAGGGCAGAAATGATTCTGGGAGTATAATAGAGTACCTTCTATTCAAAATTGGAGTAAATCATGTATCACATTATTTTACGATAATTTTGCCAATTAAATATTTTTAGTTTTGATATGTTCAAAATGATAATACTGATGGTCACAAAGCAAAATCTCGTATCACAATTCGCAACACTTAGAAAAAGGGTCACCCAAATCACGGCAAAATTGAATGAATTCGAAAAATATTATGGAATCAAATCATGAGATTCATTGACAATATGTTCATCATGTGAAAAACCAAAAATGTGAGACAATTATGTCACTCAATATAATGCTTTGGGACTGAAATGCCCCTTCAAATCAAACATCAACAAACAAGTTATTTGGAAAAATTGTAAATTCTCTTGCACAGACCGATCCCAACAAAGAATGAACGCTTACGTCCATACTCTAGAGATGAAAACGAATAAAATTCATTGGATTATTCGATCATTTGATCAATCGAACTATGGCAATCGATGATGGCGTGAGAAAATAATCGAATATCAATCATTCAATTAATCCAATATTTCAGCATAAGATAACAATACAGATGTCGCAAACATGAAAACCACAGAATTTAGGAATTGGTGGAGCATCATTCGCGCGAAATGAGTAAAAAAGGGGTCTGCAGAAACTGGTGAAGGTGACTTGATCAGCACCTCGATTAGGATAAAAGAACGACTCGGAAGCGGTGATGATATATAGTCAGTTAGTTCGTCAGCCTGAGTCAGTTAGATATAGTCAGTTTGTTAGACAGCCTGAGTGGGAGAAAGTTAGTTAGTGAGTCTTCCGAAGTGAGTAATCAGTTGTTCCGACAAAATCGAAAAGTAATTGTTCCGCCAGTTACAATTAAAGTATTAGGTGAATAGTAATTTTGCTAAATTGAGGAAGTACATTCAGTTCTATTGTTTTGCTCGCGGTACGGCCTTGCAATATCAAATATCATTCCATGAGTAATTGTAATTGTTGTATTGTACCTGATAAGTTTATCATGTTCAGATTCACATAACGTAGCGATAAACGTCTTATTGAATTTATAAATAATTGTACTGTGTCAGAGGATGTGAATGATTAGAGTGAAAGGGAATCACGATACACTAATATACACAGTTTCTACCCGGAAATAAGAGTGTGTCGTAGATAGTCCACTGCCAGGGTCTGCACGCTATGACTACCCGGATGTAGGCTCTGGTCAATTATCAATTGGATTCACATCTGGTAGACTTGAAGGGGTGTTGAAGCCGTTGTTAGTAGCAATCGCCAAAAAGTGTCAAGGTACCTCACATCATATTAATAAGGAACTAATCATCATACTGATAGGGTGAATCTGAGTTGACTATGAGTAGCGACTATGTGATAGCAACCGACAAGTTCTTATAATTTAGCGAAGATATCAATAATTTGATGTAAAATATGAAATAGCAGCTTTGATAAATAATATATAAGCCTTACAGTGCTATAGCACAGACAGAGAGCTGAACAATATTTTTCATTCTATCTGTTGTGCTGCTGTAGATTAATTAGTTGATCATTTAATTATTACTTATTCGCAACAAAACATATCATATGATAAATTATCCAATCCAAACGGAATAATGCTATCGTATATACTATCGTACATACTTGAGTAATTATACATGGTGATTTACGTAGAACATGAGACCATTCAAAAACAACAAAATGTGAAAGATCTGAAGTTCTAATCTCTGGTTACAGTATATTTCTGCATGCAGTTATTCAAACATTTTGTTCGAAAAATTCCTTGTTATATAGCCATTCGAGCGTAGATTCAGTTTGTGATAAAATAATGATGAGATGAAATAAATATTTGATTTTATAAATAGTAATAAAACAGAAATATTTTGAGAACCTGTTTCTCATTTGTTGTGTAATACATGACTTTCATTTTGAATGAATATATTTATTTAATACACGAGCCTTTGATTGATATGATGAGATTGAACTTTTTTATATGCGTGTGCTTTGTTATTACCCGGAACTACGTATAAAATGTCCAGACCTAAATTCAGAGAGTAATGAAATTTAGAAAATAAGTTGTTGTGTTTCTCATAATCTTATGCAACGAGGGCGGAAACTGTATTATGTACTGACTTCTGCTTGAAATTAACACTCTCGACATAATTCTCGTATTTGTTCTCGCTTAACTAGCGTATTCTCGTTTCTGGTCCCGCTCTTATCACGAGAACTAGAGCGGAACCAAGAAATTCTCGCTATCATGCGAAGCACTAGTTTGGATAAATAAATACTGAATGAACCTATAATGTCAGTCACACTTAGTCATGTATTCCATACTGCCTTGTGACGTGATGATCATGTCTACTAACAATGAATATGATGTGAGCACAAGGTTATGTTTGAACAATATCTCAAGTTTCAATATCAACCCACACGGAATGGTGAAGAAAACTAAACACTGTGGAAAATTGGTAAAGTACCATTTCAAGCTGAGTTTTTCAGATGATAATTTTCTTATAAATACATTGCACAACTCCGAAATTTCTGAGAATCGTAATGAAAAACTTATATATTATGACACGTCACGATATTGCCTCTAAATTATTCCCTATTTTCTAGAGAACTGCTCCGTTTAACAGAATTCAAATAAGAGATAATTCTGACAGTTATTGCGAAGTTTGCATATTTTTATTTCCACTGCTTTCTGAAACGTCCCTCATTTATTGAAATTTAATTCAGAGATATCTGTTGGACGATAAATAAAAAACGATCAAATTGGAATTGAATAAATATAGAAAACGGAATAATGGCATATACAATCACGGGAATTTTGAAAACAAATATTCATTTCAAACTAGTAAGCGAATTCTCATTTCATTTGCAAATGCTTCATAAAGCGTTATTTAATGCTTACAAAATACCCAGACACGCATTCCGATTAAAAGGTCCATAAAATATAGGAAGTTATAGCAACACTAATGGTTTAGTACAGACCGACTGACGTCGTCTGTGTAAAGGGGTGAAATATTTCCGGATTTAGACATGGCTGGCTGTTTATACTTCTTTCCATAATACCCTAAAGCCGTTATTGCTTTATCGTGAATAAAATTGAATATTATAATAAATATTCATTGCAACACTTTCAGAATATTTATCAGTCCAATAAGAAAGTAGATTTACGACACCTCACAACTTTCCTGTAGTTTAATATTATCTTTTTTGGATGACAAATGCCGTAGTAAGGAACGGCGGGGTTGGAAGTGCCGATTTTGACAAATCGCAAAATAAACTGGTAATATGAAACCTATTCAATCCAACTTATAGACTGTTCAGTGTAAAATTTAATGTAATTTTATTTATCTTCAGTTTTTATTTATCTCAAAAATTGTACTTGAATTAATTCAACTTTGCGCAAGGCAAAAATGACCTCCTGAGGGCGTGTTATGCCATTACTGAGATCGGTGGTACCGTTCATAATGTTGAGCGTTTTGAATTAAAACATTTGGTTCACATATATAAAGTAATAAAACTTGGTGATCATAGCTTACCATCTTTTCTTGATCCATAATTTGTATTTTCAATGAAATATATAATATTGTAATCAAGTGATCCGATCTAACTTGACAATATCAAGTCTTACACATTTTATCTTACCTAAAGGATTTTGGTATAAATAAACATTCTTAGTGTTAAATCCTAAGATTATTCGCTTCGAATCTGTTCCCACTTATTGTGATAATGTGCCTATTAGTGAATAAGCTTGAAACATATCAAAATAAAAACAAAAATAAACCAATCATGAAAATGATTATTCTGCAAAAGACACATCGGACTTGCAATTAGGACAGACATATGTGACACTTTGCTTTTCAAAACATTTCAAGTGTGCACGAATTCCATTCAATCCATTTTTGCCTAGGCTATGAATTAGGATACGTGTCACAGCAAATTATACAATACCATTCAAATTCAAAAATGCACTACTATCGCTATCATTTTCGTCTTGCAAAACATTCCTTACAACTGAATTCTGTCATACGTTTTCTTTCTTATTGTTTTTTATTGTTTTTATGCTGCCCGTCAGCAAAGTTCTCATTCCCTTTACTTTTTATTTTCTTTTTTTCCTGTTCTTCGGTAAGTGTGTTTATCCAGGGGTGCCCGGCAGGGTAGTTGCTTTCCTGGTGCGTCGTTTGTTGTGAGTAAAATGGGAAAATGTACAAAGCTGGGTATTATTCTGCATGGAAGGTTCTTGAAACCCTCCAAAGTTCGTTCCTTGATCAGTGTCCTCCTTTGTAACTTGGTCAGGATTTGTAGAAAAGTGCCCTTGCTGAATGCCTAATGAACCAGGTTCAAGGCTTAGATCTGTTAGTTGATGTTGACTTTCTGGTTTTATCCGATTAGTGACAAAACATGGTACAATGTCTTCATCTTTTGGATCATACGGCCAAATACTAGCATTTTTGAACGCAACGCAGATGTTGTTGGGTATACACCCCAACAGCCAACCATAATATTTCACAATAGGTACCTCAAATTTTGTAGATCAACATCGTCTTCTAGGAATGTTGCGAAGCCAGTTATCTTGAGTTTACGCGCACTGTTTCTTGAACGGACCATTGACACCGACGTCAAGCACTGGAAGGTTTTGAGTGTAATGTGAAGGGAAGGAAGACGTGATAACTGAATTCGCCTTCGCTTTTCAGCCAACTGGATATCAATATGAGATGAATGATTGTCCAAAGTAGAATAACTGTTTCTGAAAGGATGTGCTCAGTATATATTATGAGAAGATACATGAATATTACCTACAAATTCCGTACTTGTCGCCCACCCAGATCTATAACCAGCAACAATACACATAGAAAAATAGTAACTCCTCGAGCAACTCTTTCTATTTCCCGTTTGTAAGTTCTCTTCCTATCACACAAAGAAACCAGGTTATTGAATAGTCTACATGGGATTAGTGATGTCGCGGCATAATTAACTCCAGACGGAACCCACGTTACAAAGTTATATGCTTCCATTCAAATCTCAAAACACCAGTGAAATAAACAGGTTTTTTAAATAAGCTATTTGATTCCTTGAATGAAATACCATCATTCAAGTAGAATAACTGTATTGATAGCCTTAATATAGAATAAAGCAAACCGAAAAGTATAGCAATAAAAATAAAATGTGACACAAGACCACTCAAACACACAACTGATCAATGCAAGGAGCAGCTGTAATTAATATGGGTGCCACAAAAGCACGAAATTGTCATGAATCTACCTGAGAATAGGTAGCACATTTAAATAATCTATTTTATGAATTTTTAATAGTAACTCTAAATTTCTGGCCGCAGAGGCTAATATAGGCCTTTTACTACACTGCTCTTGTGAGTAACAGAATTTGTGCCGATATTTGAGGTGATATCTCGGGTCAGCTTCATCACGGGGGCGGTCGACACTACGTTCCTGAACTGTATCGCCGTTGATTGGAAGACTTAACCGTTGATTGAAAGAGTTAAGAAGATACGCAACCTTATGGAAACTATCGTACCGTACCATACCCTCTTCCCTCCGCCTAGAAACTCGTCGAGTAGTAGATTGTTCAGTGCGCCGTGGACAGAACTAGGTTGCAAGATGTTTAAAATCGAAAGCGACAAAAACGACTTGACTTTTTACGATCCCCGCTTTTGTATGAATATGATAGAAAATTCATGCAGACGGCGACATCCCAGTTGTATTCTAGTGTCTGGTAAAATGAGTAAAAATTTGAAAGGAAATCAGTACAGTTTTTCTTATGAAGTGTAGGCGTTGATATCTAGAATACGGGTTGGTGAATTTGTATCAGTATTCAATATACATATACTTTAATTTGGAGAAAAGGAGGTATTCCTACAAAATTCTCATTAGAGGCACGGTTTATAAGATACCTATTTGATTTTTAATAGGAAGACTTTTGAACTCGACTAACCAATTTTCGGGGGAAGAATATGTTTGCAGATACCCAGAGAGGGTTTCTTCCTGGGAATACTAACCATCGGACACCATAAATTTTATCTGTTAACAAAACAACTTTCCACTAAATATATAAACAAATATTTATTTACTTTTATAAATGGCTATTTCAGATTTTCCCTAAACATTCAACTCCATAAATGCAAATACCAAATGACCAAATTATACCTACCAATCTTGAAATAAATTAGTATTGACTAAAAAACTTAAATATTCGCATTCCTCAGCTATGGATAACTGTTGAGAATATTTTAACTGGAAGAATCAAAAGATAAACAAAATAAATAGAAATATTTGGTGTAATAATCTGAAAAGCTGGTATTTGGGAGCAATTGAATAAACTTATTTATATGGTTATTGCACACAAGCCAGGTAAACCAAATTCAGCTCAGATATTACTAGGTTATGTATTTTTATTGTTCCCTCAGGTCAAAGCCCTATGGGATCCAATGAGGCTACGGAGAGTGAAAACCTTATTGTAACTATTGCTATGATAGCTACCCTTCTATGCAACTCGAGGGTTGCAGAGATAGTAGAATGCAGGGTACACTACGAGAAGTGCCCTGTCGTTGGTAGTATGGTTTAAAATTAGCTGCCACCAGTCCCCTTTTACAGATGTTTTAGAGAATAGTTCAGGGAACGGAACTAGACTCGAAGGAGTTCCTCTCCAGTAGCACTTGGTATAAATAGTTTAGTAGCGGGGCCCTTCCTGGCCGATTTATACACTAGGCTAGTATGACAGCTTCACGTTGCTGAAGATGTTCGGAGTGACAAACACGACAGGATTGTTCACCTCCACTACAAGGTTATCTAAGGGATGGTGTTTCAATGAAGAACAATGAGAACAGTATAAGTTGTATATTGGAGAAAAGTTAATTGTATACAAAATAAAACAATAAAGATTACACGGATGTATATATAAGTATATATACTAAGTCCCATACATATAAACTTAAAGGGAAAAATATGTCATATAACCAACAAGAACAAACAATGAATTTAAATTAAGCCAATTTAATTTTGATGCTAGATATCTGAATAGTATATAAAAAAACAATATATAATAAATTGCATAAGACTTTATCGAGACCGATCAATCAGTGAATTATTGATTTGCCTGATGTAACGAAGCCAGGGAGTTGTTTCTTTGGGGGCTAACCTTAATTCTGAAATGGATCTACCACTCTGACGGAGTAACTATGGTTATAAAGTGAACCAGAGGGGCCACTGATAGTAAGATTGAGATCCCCGAAGGGTGACTCTCTAAATAGATCCCCTGTTGTTTTTATCCACTGCTACCTGGTTCGTTATGTATCGGTAGATCGAGTGAATTACACAACAAATAATCAATACAATGAAACTCTAGTTGTCCCGATGAACTCAAACACTTTCTGTCAAATTAGCCGCTGATGGCTAACTCTCCCTGTCCTTAAAGATCAGGGTCTCAATAGGGGTTTTTAGACCCCTTGAACTTCCAGATAAAAATTAATAATAATAATAACTACCCTTGTAGCAACTTTTGAATAGTGAGCTATCCCCAAATAATTATATCTTTGACCCTACAATTACGGTAACACTGATTCCAATTATACCTATCCTAAGTAGGTCCCTTAAATACACTATAAAATATGAGAAATTCGCAGATGGATCGATACACTTCTAGTAAGTCAAAATACCCTATTAATGCTTACATTTACCGGGGTGATGACCTCAGAATTTTTTAGCTTGAACACAGACTAAACAGCTTTATCTAAAGACTTACCCTGACTTAGTACTTAATCCTTAATCCACAGGGTAACTTAGACACTTGAGCTTACACTTCACGGCTTACACAAAATGTATTACGCGGCGTCTTTTTGTTAATTTTATAAATTACACCACGAAGCTAGTTCTCTCTCGCACCCAGATCAAAATTATCTAAACGTTAAAGGCAACAAATTCTCCAAAATATCAAATTACTATAGACTTCTATCATCAAGTTACTAATGACGTTCTCCACAATTTCTTTTATAGGTTATTATAGATTCTAGTTACCAAATAATATTCCCTAAATAGCAAATGATATTAAAGTAAAATGTAAGTTCTCTTGAACTGGTACTTGAAATGATTTAAGGTGAATGAAAATAAACTATAAGAATGATACAAATTGATTTGAATGACTTAATTTACTTTGAGTAATAACGAAAGAGTAATATAGTTGCAAAAATTAGAAATCTTGTAACTTGTAATACAACAAAAACAATCAATTGACTACGTTAAAAAATATTAATTAAAAGAATTAAAGGATCTGACTTTGAGAGAGAGACTGAGCTATATGTACAATGAACTAGCTTACCCAACAAGGCACGAAAAAAAAGAACTGGAACTCCTCTTGCAAAAGAGTTTTCATTTTTATAATTTGTCTCCCCCCCGAAATTGGCCTCCTGATTCGCTAACCTAAAATTCAAACGGACCAATGAAGTTGGTTGTATCCCGTTGCACCTTGCACTAATACACAAATCTGTATTTAGAGTTGCCTGTATCCCCACTTCGAGGGGCAGTGAGTGACCACAAAAAATGATTTCTCCAAACCCTGCTGACTAAGTAATTAACTCCGTCTGCGTAGAAAGTGCAAGGTCCGCGGAATAGCGCCTCGAAGGCTCTAATTCTTAAAAATCACGTACAACTTGTAAAAGGTATTAGATGGCGTATCTCTGGCGCCAGACAGGAATTCCATTATTTCAATCTGAATAAAACTCTAATTGTTGAATATAGAATGTATATGTATAGTCTGTTCCTGTCAGAAATTTAGAAATTTTAGATTTGAAATGCCCGTAAGGACGGAACTACACTCTACGGAATGATTTGAGTTGTACTCTCATGTGTCAAGTATTCCTGGTTTACTTAGAGTGGCTAAATTTTCGGGAGTTTTCTCATGCTTACGCTACTTTGATTCAATCGTAAAAAAAAAATAATAATCCCCCGGATTATTACATTGGATTCTGGTGGTCCATGTAGCGGTACGTCAAAGCAGTATTTGCATATATATAGCACATAGAAACAAAATTTATGAAATTGTATCTTATTATCAAACAGTGCTATGAAAAAAACATTTGATTTTATTAAAATTCATAGAATGATAATTAAATCCGGTTGTACCTGGCCAGGATATTTCACAAGATTCAAACAAGATAAACAAATAAATGTAAATGTTTGGACTGTGGTGGTACATATAGTGGTACGTCGAAGCAGTATTTGCATATGAAGTAATGCATATATAGCACATGGAAACAAAATTTATAAAATTGTATCTCATTATCTAAACAGTGCTATGGAAAAAATCAAAGATTAAAAGATTCAAACGAGATAAACAAATAAATAGCAATGACACAAAGAAAAAAAATCTTAAGAAAGAATTCGTACTTTCCGATTAGGTTTAGAAAAGCAGCTTGAAGAACTTTTTCGTTTTCTCGATGTGAGCCGTTGCGATTACCATTTTAAGTTGCGAAAAATTTCCATTTTTATAAATAACTTCACAATATTTATTCTATGTTTTACACATTCTGAACTATCATTGTCTGTAAACCAACCGTGATGAACATTTAGCGAGTTTAAAATGGAGTTTTCAATATTTTGTGCAACATTTGGTCCGCATTTATATATATCGAAGAGAGCATTAAATCTTGAAAATAAAGAAGTTGCAATGTTACAAAACTCTTCCGTTGGTCGTTCCAGAAATTTCACACTTGCAGAACATGAGTAATCTACATTCAAGAGAAGAAGTTCATTTCCTTGAAGTATTTCACAACTGTTTTTGAGCAGTTTCACTTCACAATATTTACATTTTGTTTTCCTCAGACTATTCACTAGATATCTAGCAACATAAGCATTGGAACATGTCTCCAGAATAATATTTGTAGGCTCTACATCACCTATGCATTCATCTGGATACCAATCACTCTCAAATTCATTTTGTGGCACATCATTGTCACTGGCTTTGTTCGGATTAATTATTTCCTTTTCTCCACTAAAATGACAGGAATCTGATTTTTCAAGTTCCAACATGTCGCTTCCGTCCACCTCACAATTTCCTGCGTTTGCAGCCATTTGAAGTCTTGTTCATGTTGTGTTGAATTGAAATGTGGCATTGTCGTACAGTAGGTGTGAGGTTATAACCTCTCCGTGTTCTGATTACAGAAAACATTTTTTCCAAGGGGTCTTAAGTCAAAAAATTCGTCAATAAATAATCTATTTTCTTCTCTTTCGAAGAGGACCATAATAATAAAATTGCTTTAATAGTCCATAAAAAGCCGTTTAGGCAGTAAATATTATTTCTCCGTTTCTCGCCTCCGAAAACTTCTACATTTTGAAAATATAATGAAGCATTAGTCAAAATTTCCTCAGGTAAATCTTGATAAACAGATATAGGATCAAAGTACTGCAAAAAGATGTATAAGAAATATCTTCAAACTGAAATTTCGAGAGTCATGTAGACCATATTTTATAAGACACAGAATACTAACCATATCTTTAATTTATATCTTAGAATGTGCCTGCTTCATTAAGAAACATTATGAAGAGTTCTTTCAGGAACATAGTTTGTTGCACAGTTATGAAACTCGTCATAAACACATTCTCTTACAAGACCAAACTGCACTAACTCACATCTATAGAACCATGAAAAACGAATCGATCAGAATTTATAACCATGTTCTCAAATTTGTACCTATCTGTCCTGACGCATTCTATACCATATTTCTTATGGTGTATATATAAAAATTCTTGGGAAATAGGTCACATCAACACTCTGTTTTAAAATGTTTGTCTTCACGTACGTTTCGGTCTTACGACCATCATCAGAAGACTTACTATGTCTAAAAATGTATTACTCAAAACTATTGTATTACACAAAGCGTCCCAATCGCACCAATTTCAATTAAAATGCCCACGTCGCCGAAACGAAACGGAAACACAAATAAAGGAAATTGTAAAACTTCATTCCTCTATTCGTGTTTCCGTTTCGTTTCGGCGACGTGGGCATTTTAATTGAAATTGGTGCGATTGGGACGCTTTGTGTAATACAATAGTTCTAACTAATCAAGTTTTAAACATAGCAAGTCTTCTGATGATGGTCGTGAGACCGAAACGTACGTAAAGACAAAAATTTTGAAACAGGGTGTTAATGTGACCTATTTCCCAAGAATTTTTAAATACAACTCATACTGGGTCAAGAATCTTTATTACTTCTTTTGGTCTCATGAATAAAGATTACTTATTATTATTATTATTATTATTATCATTATCATTATTATTATATGTACCTACTTAGTATAACACGAGTATTGTAGTCGGACCAAATTTTTTTTGAATGATTTTCCGGTTATGTCACTTTTAAGCCTATCTGAATCGATCTAGATTATATTCGAAATGAAGTCTGTGTGTGCTTGCTCAATTATTAGTCCAAGCAACAGACAGAAATGCGTGCAGAAATTGATACCTGGAAAAAAAATATGAGCGTATAGGAAATTAAATTTGAAGGTGAGTTTATGGTTCATGCAACTCCATCTGAAATGGCGAACATAACCAAAAAAATTGGCAAAGTTGCAAAAAGCGGTTTTTCTTAAATAATTGAAAAACTATAGCTCGGATCGGAAAAAGTTGAATGAGAAAGTTGTAGGTACCAAATGGATCTATCGATTGGTCCCATAATAATTACTGATATCTTTCATATTTTTCGAGTTATATCGAGAAAACCGTTAAAAATTGGGGTATCGAGAAGTCGTGAACTATTACGTTTCCATATGTATTGTTTCCTGTACTATAGCCCATGGCTAAGAGAGCACTTTTTTTCTTCTAAATTTGGAACATTGATTATTTTTCCAAATATATCGAAAAAAAAGACGCTCTCATAAATTGGGTAGATCTTCTCGGGAAATGGTCCTGGAGTAACGATTTTGGGCTTATTTTCTTCATGAAGAGTTGTGCTATAATTTTATTGAAGAAACGTAGCGATTTTTTTAATTTTAAGGGTGAAGAAATGACTGAACAAATTTCCTCTTTTTTAAACATGTTTCTTTCAGATGAGTTTCACAATTTTAATTCTAGACAAATGCCTTCGACGGAAATCAATTTCTGAAATTTTTTCATCTACGATCTTCTGGACCAGCGATAATTTTTTTATTTCAAAACAATCTGTAAGACGCAATAAACATTATTCAGAAGTGCGTTCTATGAATGTTAATGTTAAATACCTACATTTTCAATAAAAAAATACTGAGATATGTTTCATTGATTCATAGTATTAGAAATTGAATAAGAAAGTGAACCGTTCGCGGCTGCCGCAGCGTGAGGCGGAGTGGGGGAAGCACTGCGCGCTCGCACTGAAAACTGATTTCGTGCGTTCAAAGCAAACATATCCAGAATTATCAAAATATGTAGCATTTCTTCACGCCGTATCGAGCTGTGATACAGTTCCTTCGATGTACAAGCAAGGGAAGAACAAATTAAGAAGAAAATAAGCCCAAAATCGTTACTCCAGGACCATTTCCTGAGAAGATCTAGCCAATTTATGAGAGCGTCTTTGTTTCGAAAAATCGATTTATTTTGAAAAATGATCAATATTTCGAATTGAGAAAGAAAGCGCTCTTTTAGCTTGTCATGTACATATGTACAGGGAACAATACATATGGAAATGTGATAGTTAACGACTTCTCGATACCCCAATTTTTAACGGTTTTTTCGATATAACTCGAAAATTGTGGAAGATATCAATAATTATTAGGTGACCAATCGATAGACCTATTTGATACCTACAATTTTCTCTATTAACCTTTTCCGATCCGAGCTATAGTTTGTTAATTATTTAAGAAAAACCGCTTTTTGCAACTTTGCCAATTTCTTAGGTTTTGTTTGCCATTTCAGATCGAGTTGGATGAACCAGAAATCACCTTCAAATTTAATTTCCTATAGGCTCATATTTTTTTTTCCCGGTATTAATTTCTGCACCCATTTCTGTCTATTGCTTGGACTATATGTGTGTCGTGAATAACAACTGTGGAGAAGATTGCGCTGTTCCTATTGGTCCACGTATTTGAAATTGGGCAAATCGCTCTGAAGTGGTTGAAATAGAAACTGTATTGTTTTTGGGAATTCTGGTTATAAATATATCACACTCATACATGCAACCTGCAGTAGTGTCAAGAATTCTCCTTTCAAGATTATGTTCCTGCAATCATGCATATGATCCGCAGACGGGTCCTAATCCTATTTTGCTAACATAAGTGAGGATAGTCAGGAATCGATTGATCACCGTTTTTTTCATTAGGCGCTATATGAGTATAAGATCATTGAATATTTCTTATAGATTTTGGTCTAAGAATGTACTGAACCGGATATTTTATATACCGGAAAAAAAATTCGGAATTAAGATTCCTACTGGGACTTTCGTGTGATTACTCCAAGCTACTTACGGTAAATCATCGGTACCCTACTGTGCATCTCCTTTTGAAACGATAGTTTCGGCAGTGAATAATGATGCTTGTACTTTCGAGTTAATGGTATACCACATAAACAACCAAATCTCTCACACAGTTTGTTCAATGAGTTGATGGTTCTTGCTGGAAAGCTTTGTGACGATATATACTGAGAAGGACAATATATTCGGGTCAAATTAGACGTTAAAAATGTGAAAGCTCAAATTTTTTTCCAAACAGACCAAACAACTTAATTTTTCTTGCAAATCGTTCCTGGACGGATACTGAACGATATTGAACTTTAAGATCTAGTCGTTCGAATATTTTTCACCTGTTAAACCGGAAATTGGCCAATTTTCATGAGAAAATTTATTGTAAAATTTGTAAAATTGGTAAATATCGCCAAAATTGGCTGGAAAACTCAACTCGGGGGGTTTTCGGGTTCGCTGATCACGATTCCGGAGTTAGATTTGCCATTTTCGATCGCAGTATCTAGAAATTGGCCAATTATATGTCTGAAAAATTGATAAATTAGATAATTTCGTAGTTTTTTTTGAAATTGGCACTGCTATCAAAAGACAGGGAATTTATCCGTGACTGTATATCATTTGTTTCATATCCAATATCAAATGACTTCCTAGTGAAATTTTCTAGCCATTTTCAACAAAAATTACGGAATTATTAAATTTGGCTATTTTTCAGACATATAATTGGCCAATTTCTAAATACTGCGGTGCAAAATGGTAAATCTAACTTCGGGATCGTGATCAGCGACCTCGGAAACCCCCGAGTGAAATGTTTTAGTCATTTTCAACAAAAATTACGGAATTATTAAATTTGGCTATTTTTCAGACATATAATTGGCCAATTTCTAAATACTGCGGTGCAAAATGGTAAATCTAACTTCGGAATCGTGATTAGCGATCCCGAAAACCCCCGAGTGGACTTTTCCAGCCAGTTTTGGCAATACCAATTTTACAAATTTTACAATAAATTTTCCCACGAAAATAGGGCAATTTCCGGTTTAACAGGTGAAAAATGGTCGAGCGACTATATCTTGAAGTTCAATATCATTCAGTATCCGTCCAGGAACGATTTGCTAAAAAAATCAAGTTGATTGGTCTGTTTGGAAAAAATTCCGAGCTTTTTTGCTAAATTGACTCGACTAATATATCATTGTGCATAGCTATAGAGCTGCCTACATTATATTCTAAATATTTTTGAAGGAGACCTACTAATTATCTTTAATTATCAGGTCTTTCACTGCGATTACACTGCAATTGGAACATGTTTTTATAATATCTGTTAATATCATAGGATTATATGGAACATATTTCACACCATCTCAAACATGAATAAATAATTGAGATATGACACGGACAGCGAAAGCTTTGTGTTTCCTCTCTTTATTTGTTTGTCTCGGAATACTATGTTTAAACCCATTATTATGTTTATTATATCTAGTTTATGTATTCCCGTTGCAAATAAATTATTATTATTATTATTATTATTATTGAATTTTGTGAATTAATTCACTGTAACTCGATACTACAATACCTACCAATTGATTTTTCGATATATATTTTTCAAAGGAAAAGACAACCTGTTTGATAGAATGCTTGCAGCAAATTTCACTTTGGTTCCACAAGGTAGTCTGGAGTCCAACCAATTGAAACAAAGGAAAGAAGACCCTCCCTAAAGGTTATAGATGGATTGTACTATTATTTATTTATTTATTTATTTATTTATTTATCTATTCATTAGAACAGAAGAACAATCAGCGATCCCTGGAGTGATGGGGAAAGCAATCAACATCGAGCTGATTCAATACCTCGAGAGCTTCAAAATTCTAGGCAATTTTCCGTCATATAGTTTGCCGCCTCAACTTTGTCGCTTACTATCGAGTTCTCTCTCAGGTGGCTCACTCCATCCGGTGGTTGACCAAATATTCTCCGAGACAATGGCTATCAACGCTGGCGTTCCACAGGGTCTTGGCACCCACTCTGTTTCTGCTCCATATATACGACCTGCTAGAAGTGACCACCTGTCCCGTCCACAGCTTCGCAAATGATGGTACACTTCATAACCGCTTCCTCATCTAGAGCACCTTTACCGTCTAATGAAACCAGAGCAGCAAGGCAGAGACAGGTTGACGCAATTAATGATGATCTGCCAAAGATTTTGAAACGAAGATCTGATAATCTAGTAGAGTGTAATGCAACCATCCGTCTTCTCCAGGAAGGCGAATCCCACATGCTCTAATATGATGATGTCAGGTACAACTATTCCTATGAAGTGTTCCATAAGCATGCTTGGGAACACCACCAAAAGCACCTTCTCAAGGGACGATCTTGTGAGGACCATTGAGAGAACCACTTCACAAAAACTTGGATTGGTATTCCGTGGCAAGAGCTACTTTACATCATAGCACATGTTTGGAGTTCCTCTCCAAAATATACGCTGAAGCTCTTCTCTATCCAGAACAGAGCTATTCGTTTGATTGATGATATCACACCTACGAGTACATTGACTTCTAGAACATCGTAGAAAGGTGGGAGATCTCTCCTTTTTCTATAGATATTCCAAGGTCAGTGTTCATCAGAAATTATGTCTGTTATCCCACTATGAGAGATTCGAGATAGGCGTACTAGACGAGCTTAAACTAGTCACCTCTTCATTGTCAAGCTCGAAACCTGCCGAACTTCTTCCTAGCAGCTCAATTTTTTCATCGAATAGTGAAATTGTAGAGAACTCTTCACCTAGTGAGGTCTGTCCCTATGCCTAAAACCTCCGAACCTCCAAGAAAAATTCGTATGCCTATCACCTCTCAGAACATTTCACCGCTGGCTCACGCGATGTTCTTCGAACATTATAGGTTTCACTCTCCTGTGGTCAAAGTGTAAAAAAAATATGTTCGTGTTTCCTCTGTTTTCCAACTGCATGATCGGTAATTTCCAACATGATCAATAATTAACCTATTTCAGGAATCTATGATACCGATCATTCCCGAATAGTTCGTCCTTGCTTACAACTAGAATGAATAAATAATGATAATTTGGGCGTATCTGAACCAACATCACTTCTTTTAGACTGCAACGCATCAACTGTTGCTGTGCAACGCACAACTATTCAACGACATTATCTGAATAAGTAGTAGCCTCCTGTTGATTTCGACAAATTGAAACATGGCCAATGAAATTAATTTATGAGCTACCCTCTGGGATATCTCAATAATAATACTGGTGGCTTTGAAGTTTATTGATATTATTACACAAAAATGTTTACATGAGTCAAAGAAAATAGAAATAGGGCTCATACATGCATTGTAAATTAAGAATTATATAACTCATACATCCAGAGAAATCCTTTCTCAAGTATCCTACAGAATGAAAACATTTAGAATAGTAATGATTCCAATAGCATGCTCCTAACACTCAATGGATATTTCTTAAAGAAAATAGGAAACCGGTAATTGATACCACATCCAGTTCTGAGAACACTATGGAATTCTATTTGGATATCATTACTTTGTTGAATATTCGCTTCATGAAGTTGATTTCTCACAATGAATTTGTCTACGTTTGTTTTAATGTATTTTAGACAATGGAAAATATACATAGAAGGCAAAATTCGAAAGTTCAAATTTTCGGAAGAATGTTTAGAGTCTGCTCTTTAGCTGGGAGCGTCCACAATGCGAATTGTATCTTAGAAACATCATCACCTCGAAAGTATATCATAACTGATCCTAGACTGAACCAAGACGTGAGAAGCTTTCGAGATGAGGCAAATTTCGCTCGTCTCGCTGGATTTTATCTCGACTGTCAGGTCGAGGCGAGATGAAAACCAATCGAGGAGTTGAAGAGTTGCAGAATTTTCGTTATTCTTCAGAAAGTGTTCAATTTAAATTATTGTTGGCTTTGAAATTTTGCCTAAAGCTTTCCTATTTTCTGAAATCAGATTGGATCGTTATAAACAAGGCGCAGAATGCAACTATGTTCTGGGAAATTAACAGTTATTCCACGAGATCTTCTAAATGATTGAATTGCACATCTCACAATGAAGTAGTTCAAGAGGAAAGCGAATATTTATTTTGAATTAAGTGAATTACATTGGTCTGTAAGACAACATTGTGTAAGATAGTGCATTCACACATCGATGCTATTAGGGAATCTAAACAACGTGGCACCGTTTCTTGAAGTAAACGTTCATTTAATTCGCTCTGAAGCGAAAACTTCGCCAATCTAGACCTCGCATTTTCACAATTGAACGTTTCTTTGTTTGAGAGATTCACATGCAGACTCCAAAATAAAATTTGCATACTTAATTACACGCCAGCCATTGTATAGAATGTGGGTGAGATATTCCATCCCCTCATTGTTAACCACCACCTCACTTGACAATTCTTCAGTAAAAGACAATAAAAATGAGCCACTTTTATTAATTCATTGGAGGCTTCCGTGAATTGTTCTAGGCATCTCAATTAAATTTCTATAAATTGAATTTCATTTTATGGTTTTGCCTGCGTGCTCTACATGAAACCAAAAGATGAATTTGGTATGAAAATTAACACCATGAATGAGTACTTGAATATTGGAATATTTCGATCATGAAAATATAAGTTTCGATTACATGGTATATAGAATTCTTTTAGAATAGGTACGGCAGCTAACTAACCTTATTTTCTATGATCAGGTAAGGGAAACACGCTCCCTCCGAAATTTTTCAATCGATGTGAACTAAATCAGACAAACAATACCCTGATTTTTTCATGATAACTGAATTTCATTTCGGAGTAATCATACGACAATATGAACAATAATTATTATTGGTAGGACATGTTTCAGGTTATACATATTTTGAATAAAAAAACAAATTTGTCATTATATGGCTATTTGCTCCACCATATAGTGCCTTATGGAGAAACATGTGCAGTATAAAAGAACTCAAAAAATCGATGGTGGAAGACGTTACTTTATGGTAATTTATAATTTTGATTATATGAAAGAATAACTACTTTGTTTTTATACCATTTTTATTAATAATAACGTGAAGACGTAACTATAGTTTCAACAACGAAGTACCATTATCAAACAAATAGAAAATCATCTATCTATAAAAACAAAGTAGTTATTATTTCATATAAACAAAATATAAAAGAATGTCTTAGAGGTTTTACTGGTTAAACATTCTGAAGTTGGAGAATAAAACTCATATTTACACAACAACTTGTAACATTCAATTTTAAATAATTAATGCTTGCAAATTGTTTCACCAC
This sequence comes from Endomychus coccineus, assembly GCA_958510875.1. Lineage (NCBI taxonomy): Eukaryota > Metazoa > Arthropoda > Insecta > Coleoptera > Endomychidae > Endomychus > Endomychus coccineus. The sequence goes on from OY294069.1 coordinate 64,611,885, forward strand.
ACTGTGAAATTCTCAAAACTCAGTATCGAATGAAGCTAAATATGGAATTATGTCCTTAAATATTAGAAATTAATATGAATATGGTATCAATTTAGGGAGGCGATAGACAATGGTTTGTGTGGGAACTTAATTACAAAATTGTTGGCGAATAGTGAATTATAGATATCGATTTGGTCATTTAATATTATCTATGTTACTATTTATTATTCGTTGAATGTTTCAAAATTCCTATTGATTCGAGAATATTGAGTTCAAGTCATTTTTCCTGAATATGTAAAATGTCGGAATTGACGATGAAATTGTGATTATGTTCCACAAGGTGATTCGCCTATTCGTAGTCCCCTTTCTTTAGGTTATATCTTCCCAATTGTTCGTGGAACCTTACACTAGAATTGCGTCTGATTTGTTCTATGTACAAGGCACTACATTAATCACACCTCAGCCTATAGACTCCAGATTTGTTCAATTTATGTTTTTTTTTTAGATTTTGAATTATCAACATATAGGTATAATCATTTATTGTGTCAAAGGTAATTTTTCACTACGAAAACGCCGGAACCACAAATACGGTTTTGCTGATATTTGAAACCGAAATAACAGTAACTGAGATGTTATTAATTAATTTATAAAAAAAGAGGTAAATATGCCATTTTGCTATTAATGATAGACCTAAATATCCGAGAAATTATTTCAAAAATATGCTTTATACATGACATATTTGACCATCTTCTTTCTAACTGATTCTAGTCAGCTGATGTGAACACAATAATAACATTGTAATAACAGTACTGTAGATGTGAACGAACTGCCAAAGTATACAAGGATAAAATACGACGAATATTGAGAAAAATCCTAGTGCAGCGTTTTATTATACTAGGTGTTCAAAGTTATATGTTCATCGTTGCTATCTCTGTTATCATTGGGTAATAACTGGAACTATAAAGTCAGTTAAATCAGCAAAGCAGTGGCATTTTTTCCACTGATTAAAATGGTGAAAACAGAAAAACAATTAGAAGAAATATTTTTTTTCATGATTGCACTCTTTATTTTCACGTGAAAGAAAGGAAATTCGATTTGGAACAAAAAATTGTTACCACGTAACTATCCCAAACTTAAAAATAAGCATTTTATAAATACATGGAATTTCCGATAGTCGTTGAAGTAAAGTATAAATTAGCAATGCCCTATAGTACTGTCAGATTAGTAAAATAATACAAAATAATGAAAAACCAAAAACTAATAATTATTTCTCAACTTCAATAAATCTTTAAACACATTGCCTTGTTGCTCAATACAATTTTTAGCTCTACCTATAAAAGATCGTATAACTTTTCAGATAGTTCTGCCAGGAATATTATTTATACTGTTCATAATTTTGTTCCCTAACAAACCTCATCGTTTAAAATCGTGTGGTCCAACGAATTGGTTCCTTAGATTAGGAAAAATTTCATTCACAGAATCAAGTGTCAAAATAATTATGAGCAGGTGCACTATCCTGCTGAAAGTGAACATTGGGTGATTAATGAAATATTGTACAGAAAATATTCAATAATTGTTATTTAAAATGACACATATCGTAATGTACTATTAGTGAAATCACAGAAAACTGGTCCGACAAATTGTGAATCTACTACACTGCTCCAAATATTTAGACTACACCAGTTCTGGAGATTACGTGGAACCACTATAAGAGATGTATCTGCTCCAACAATTTTAAACATAGTTGTTGCACAAATCTGAATTGAAAAGTTAGATTCGTCATACCATAGAATGAAGTTAAAATTTTCCGAACGTTCATTACCAGAATTTAGTAGGTATCCAGTTACAGGAAACTAGTATTCTTTCTGCATCTCCGGCTAATAAAGTGTGCACTCTTCGAGTTTAAATGGATGATATTTGTGTTTTTTTTATTTGAATTGTGCTCCTTTCACATCTATATCTCCAGAAATATCACTCATAGAAGTTTCAGGAAATTTTCCAAAATACGCTAGTACCTCCTGACTTACTACAAAAGACTATTTGATATATAGCTTTAAAGATAATCCTAGGATAGATGGTTATTAGAATTCCACCTGATTGGGCTTAACCCATTGTGAGATTAAACGATAAACTGGTAGCAAACGGGAAATCGAATTATACAAATTTATTAAGAGTTTGTTTTTCGTTCAATATGATATCGGATTTTTTACATTCACTAATTTCTAGGCATTCTAGCAAATTTAATTCCTTACTTCTAATCTCAATGTGAAAATCTTGCAATTATCATTAAAGTTATGGTTTTATATCATTGAATATCACATGAAGGTTGGAACCGATTTATTATGAGTGAGACTACGTCTCCTTGATTCATTTTTTGAAGGTCCTTCCTGTCGAACCAATTATATCATAAGGCAAGACCCACACGTCAGCTTGTAAGCCCCACACTTGTCTTCATTACTACGTGAGTATCTAAACTACTAAGCAAATTAGGAATATTAGTAGTGGGTGGCCCCATATATGTGATACTAACATGAGAATAATATCGTTTTATTGTAGAAAACAGTGAAATAATGGCTAAACTTGTCTCGTTTTTAGGTGGAATCTGATCTATTAGTTCGGAAGAGTAACTATTATATACCGAGATTTGCTTAATGATCTTATCTTTTTGACATCGCCATCGGTACATTGAGAAGTCCGCGTACGACACTATTATAGTCTGCTATATGATGATCTAGACTAGAGTATTGTGAATTGCCAGGACAGTATAGATGGGCTTACGAAATATTGAAAAATCAAATTTGTTTGTAATTTTCTCTATGTCTAAATCCAAAAAATTAATGGAGTTTACATCCTTCATTTCAATTGTGAACTTGATATTTGAAAGAATTGTTTTATGAATTTTAGGAATGTATTCAATTGTCTATTAGTTCCAATGAAGCATGCTATGATGTAGTCAACCAAAATATCAACTTTTTCATGAAGGAATGTTTATGAATTTGTATTTTCATCACTAGTTTGGTGATTCAACCGACTTTGTGTAGCTCCAACAATAACACAGAAAGCAATGTTGAACAGATAACTTCGAGCACCTGGTATATTACCCATTTTGTACCTCAATAGTTGAAAATTATATTTTTGAAAAGATGCTTTGGATTCATTGACTTTAGATTCCTTTGATTCTCAATGTTCATTTCCACTATTTGTTTAGGTGGATTATTTATGTTTTACCTGTTTTCATTCAACTACATTATCTATTATATAAAGTTAAATTGAATATCAAGTATATCATGAATTCTGAAGAACACATTGAAAACACAAAATAATCTGAAAATTCTTGGCTTCCGGATGGATTCCGCGTAACAATAGCACATATACTTGATGCTAACGCTTCAACAACCATTACAGGTGGCAAATTCAGGGCAAGCTTGAGGCCTGAACTGAAACTGATTCTACTGGTTTCTGAGCCGTATTTATTGTAGGAATCCTCCACACTACACATTTCACTGCTCTCATTCCGGTAGCGGATCCTGCCGTTGTGTGATCATGTGCGAAGTGGAATTTTTGAGGATGGGTTTCCAAAAGTTTGGAAGATAGTATCCTGAGTCACGGTTTAGATTATTTGGATGTTTTAAGATTTCTATGGCTTCAAGAATTTTTCCATGATAGAAGTTTGGGGCTCTCGCTAAGATTCCAGTATTTTCGAAAAGGATTTGATGATAAGTGTCAAACTTGTGTTCCACAAGTGCAGATCTACTGGTGTCACGAAGCCTTGTACCACGCACATGTTCTTTCACACGAGTAGCTACTGTACGACCTGCTTCACCAATCTAGACTTCACCGCAAGAACAGGGAATGTTACAAGCACCTTTTAAGTGGAGAGGAGGAAGGGAATCTTTGATAGGTTTGTAAAACTGAAATAATTTTGGAAGTGTGGAAAACCGAGTGGAAATATTCTGCTTCTTAAAGATTTTGGAAATTCTATCTGTTATATTTAAAATATATGGAAGATAGGCAGTGGGTAAGGAAGCTGGGAGGCTTGTGGCTAAGGTTGATTTGAAATCTTAAGCGGAAGTGTATTTCTTTTTGGCTTTTTGAATGTTGTGATGGGAGAGATTGTTTGATAATAAGACAGATGAAAGATGTTTTGATTCTGATTTCAAGGATTGAGATTGAAATAAGTTTACAGCTCTGATTGCTTTTGGACAGGGTGGTGTTGAGAAAGACCATTGACGTATCTACCGGTGTGAGTGGGTTTTCGATACACAGAATGTCCTAAGGTAATGTCAGTATGTCGACTAACCAATACATCTAAAAACGGGAGTGAACCTTGCGATTCGACTTTCATGGTGCAAAGGATATTGGGATGTAATGAATTTAAATGACTGAGGAAGGAAACAAGCTTTTCTCGACCATGTTGCCAAATAACAAAATGGTCGTGGTCATATCAAACCCAACATTTCGGCTTGAGAACAGATGAGTCAATAGCATCTTGTTCAAAAGTTTCCATGAAGATATTAGATATGACCGGGAGAAGTGGGGAACCCATAGCAGCTCCCGAAGACTGCTCGTAAAACTTGCCATCGTACAAATAATATGTGGAGGATAGACAAAAATCGATTACCAGTAGTAAGTCCATTGGAATGTTTTTGGCAGGTAACAATTGAGGAATTATGGAAAGGGTGTTTGGAATGGGAACATTGGTAAATAGTGATTCGACGTCGGAGCTGACGAGCAAATTGCCTAGGTCAACTTTAGGCGTTTGTAGTTTTCCAACGGAACGGAAGCAATTTAGGATAAAACTGTTGGAATTGCTTACAAGAGGTTTGAGGATAGATGACAGATATCGAGAGAGGTTATGAGTAGGGGATCCGATAGTGCTGTCAATTGGTCTCAGGGAACTGAGGGCTTATGAATTTTAGGCAAACCATATAAACGGGGACATTTTGACAATGGTGTATAAGAAATTTCGTATCTGAATAAGGAAAGGAAGAAGGTCTTTCGGTAGGAGCTTATAGGAATATATTTGGAGATGTTGCAGGATTCTCTGATCATTATCTGAACGATTCATGACAACAGTGGAGTTCCCTTCATCAGCTTTCAAAATAGCTGAATCAGGATTTGATTTGAGTAAATTAACAGCTTGGATTAAAAGTTTAGGGCAATTTGATTTAGGAATATTGGAATGACGAAGAATTCTAGCAGTTTCGAAACAGAATTTCATCTGCTGCAAGATGGGGAACCTTATGTAGGGATGCTTCTACAGCAGAAATAATGAATGTCGTAGGAATATATTTGGGGGAGAAAACGAAATTAGGATCTTAAGATAGAACTGATTGTTCTGCTCCAGAAAGGGTATGTGAAGATAAATCATCCACAGTATTAACAAGAGGGCTCGATCTGGAAGGTTGGTGCTGAGGGCGTTTGAAGGCAAGGAGCTTATTGAATTTTTGAATATGACGTTTGGAATCGAGAGTACGAATTTGATCGGCTTGATCGTAAGTAATTCGATCGAGAACGAACCAATCGGATGCTGAAATATTGATGAAATTAATCTCGCGTCTAGTATATTTAGTTCGTTTCCGAATCAAAGCTAAACTAGCATGTTTAAATATGTTTTTGGATGAATGTGAATATATGGGATGGGATATTTTAAGGAAATTGGGAAATAAATTATGATCACGACAACGACAAAGAGAAGTAAGAGAACAAAGTAAGCACACTAGTTTGAGGCGAAGATTTCCCAGGGTTATGGATGTCTTCTTGATTTCCTCTCCTTAGAGGTTGGATACAGTAGACTTCCTCGGATAGCTGATCTTGATAAATCTTGAATTTTGGATGTATTTCGCTCCACAATAGCCTGACTTGTTGCCGACGTTCCGCCAACCTTTACAGGTGGCGTCTTCAGGGTAGGCTTGAGGTTCGAACTGAAACTGATTCTACTGGTTTCTGTGGCCGTATTCATTGTAGGAAAAATTCTTCACGCTACACAGTTCACTGCCTTCATTCCGGTGGTTAACTCCGTTCGGGCACCTGAGCCTGCCGTTATGTGTTCATGTGCAAAGGGGAATTTCCGAGGAAGGGTTTCTAAATGTTGAGAATGTTATATCCTGAGTCACGGCTTAGATTATTCGGATGTTTCACGATTTCTAGAGCTTCAAGAATTTTTCGCTGATAGAAGTTTGGGGCTCCTGCTAAGATTTCAGTATTTTCGAAAAGGATTTGATGATTAGTGTAAAACTTGTGTTCCTTGTACAGCACTCAGGTTCTTTCACATGAGTAGCTACTGTACGACCTGTTTCACCAATGTAGACTTCACCAAAAGAACAAGGAATGCTATAAACACCTTCTAAGTGGAGAGGAGGAAGGGGATCTTCTGATTTTTCAAGATTAGCTATTCGCGGAAGTGTACTATTCAAGAAAAAATAGTTTACCTGTTATATCATTATGTTCACAGATTGAATGTGGCTACCAATTATTGCCAGTGAAACTAGATGAAGATAACATATATTGGAACGAAAATATCGTTTCAATACAATGAATCAAACAATCGGAAGATTGTGCATCTAAAATGCTCGATCATAAAATGATGCTAACTGCATCAAGCCTTGTCATGTTGTGCCATTTGTTTTCCCGAATTTGCATTCTGTTCATGTATTGTTCATTCATACTTTTTGTTTTTATTACGGTATGTTGAGTTTGTTCTATACTTATGTACAGGAAATTTTAATTATTTTAAAATTATTTGGTGATGGAACTGAAATAGGCTACTCTATAGTAACACACTAATAATGAGAGAATATGAGAACAATATTCCTGTAAAGGTATAATGTTGACAGTTTAGCTGAAAATGTAAAATCACTCGAATCGATAAAGTAATATCACCAAATTATTTTCTTCAACAGGTTGCACAATTGAGGTATTATGGTTTACTCGGAGGAACCATAGCTTTTCACATCTCTATTGTGACAGCTACATAATTTTTATGTTCAATTGGAATAATAATAATTGATGTACATTTTCTGGAAATATCAATTTATATGATTCAAATAATGTAATCATAGGTAGTAAATTGATTCTAGATATCGTTCATCAAGATAATGATCCAAAGTTTCCAAGATAATTTACAATCCAATCAACTTGATAAGCTTGAAAATCTAAGAAATGTGATCATCATTAATTTAATAAAGAAATGTTGTTAGTGCCGCTAACACCGTAGCTTCTTCAAAGCGAAACTATAGTTACATGTATATATATCAAACTATTGACAATCAAGCGTTTAATAATTATTTTATTTAAGTTTGGAATTGATTTTCATCACGTAATGGCTGATTCAATTCAACCTGACAAGTATTATAATACGCTCCAAATATTGTATTTAACAATTTTGTTTCCTTTAGAAATAATCATAGTCATTTATTTTTCCCATAGAACATCCATATTATGGACGTTCACATCATAGAAATAGACGCAAGAAAACATTCAACCAGTAATTTATCAAATCAGGCAGATTACCGTACTCCCTGTGGTAAAAATTGGAAGCTAGTGAATTTACTTCTGTCTTAAGAGATTAATTTAATCAACCAGTACGATGAAGGGAGACAATTGCTAATACTCTCTGTGGAGAATGAAGTGCACTGAACAAGAGACAAGGCTTGGATTATTCAATTTGTTAACGTTTATGCCCTGGGTACTGATAACGTTAGTGTCCTGCATTAATATCTTGCTGAAGAAATGAAAACGTATCTGGAAATTTGTGAAACGAAGAATGAATGAATAATAACAATTACAAGAATCATCAGCATATCAGTTCTTTTCATGAAGTATCGGTTATTTCTGAATTCCCTTATAAACTCAATCGTTGGTGGTTCGTTTTCAATTGAATTGACAAAATCAGACAAGTTTTTCCAGTTTGCTTTGATAAAAACAAAGTTGATGTTGAATGTTGAATGTTGAATATGAACTTTCAAACTTATTACCAATCTAGAAACCTTCATTCGCCTAACTGATTGTAATTCTGTTATTTCAAATTGGATAATACAAATGCACTGGTGGTATATTATTAAATTAAATAAAATCGAGAAAATGTACCGGTGATGTTAGAGTTTCTAGGTTTCAAAAAGGACAATGTATATCCTCATAGAGGGATTTCCACAACTGATTTATCAATATGAGAAAAACTACTCCTCAATAGTTTTGATCTGTAACCAATAATTTGATCGACGGCCCAAAGTTTCTAGAGTAGGATTTTTTTCTGAATCTATAACATCAGGATTACCCAATACTATTTCTGTTATATTGCCCCTCGATACAATAGCCCGAAACAAGCTTTAGATAAATATAATATACTATCTTGTTCTAGCTTCGCATGATTTTGTCTCAAGTAGAAATTATTTTAACCATTCCAGCGTCATGAATATTGATTTCCTCAGTCGAATTCATATTGATTTACAAATGAGTGTCGACATGAGCCGTGCCGAAAGCGAGATATTATATCCAATAAAAACAATGCATTTCGAGCAAGCACTTCCACTTCAAATCAAGTTATGCGAAATTTATAAAATTGAATATTTCTGTCTCTCTTTATTGTCAGGCAACCCTCATTGAGTTTACGGAGGAGAATAGATATATTCTTCTGACAAATTTGCTAATGAATTAATGGTCATCTCTGTAATATCCAATTGGCATTCGCCATAGCTAGCGTGAAAGCTCTCCAATATAATATAATAAATTCCTATAGTTTTAATGTTTTATGATATTCGATCCCTTCTGGATTGACCTCATGTAGTAATTTCTATCCCTCTCACTATACGTAGTATATGGTATAAGGGGAATATTGTAATTTAATATATTTTAAGCTTTGAAAATTATTAGATTATAAAAAACCTTAAAGAAATATATTTCATCTAAAGATCTGAAGCAAAATCAACGCCAAGCGTCATAGTTCAATGCTATTTCCCTTCTTTTGAACATTAGAAATAATTAAAACATATTTGAAGAGCTATTCTACGGTTCCTGAATGGATTCAATTTTGAGACCCTCAGCCTTCTATTCATTTAGGAAGTATCTATAGCCTTATTGAGGTTTTCGGAGTATATTCTACATTGTGAAAACAGGTTGAATATTGCTCCTGTGTTGCATAATGTATCTGAAAATCAAATTATTTAGGCAAAGGTAAAGTTGTGTTCCACATAGTCTTACGTTCAATCTTATCAACTGTGACTAGAATTACTTGAATTCTACTACAGTGTCCTGAAATAGAAACTATGGATAACTACTTCCCTGGATGATACCCTGAAAAATTAAAACTACAAAGAATACATCCAGGCATTGAGGGAAATCTTGGAACTATTCTTCAACTTAAATTCAAATCTTATGAGAAAATTTAAGCCGAGATGCTGAAAGTTGACATCTCTGTCAATTTTGATGGGTCTCGTTCACGGTCGTACATACAGGTCTGGAAACTCGGGGCTGTTCCCTATGTGAGAAGTGGGACCACTAAGCGTCGCCTGTCGCGTAGTACCAAAATACGTCACGTAGAGTATTCTCTGACAACTGTCATTCTTAAGTTGTAAACACAAGGAATACCTGCGTTTTTAGAAACAAATTACGAAACTGTGCATTGTGTCGAAATGCAAAACGGGGTACAAGAGTGTATAGCAAAAAACTTCTGTTTTTAAAGCCGAAAGATGCGGAAATGCGAAAAAAGTGAATGCTTGCGATTCCGGATAGAAATCGTTTCAACGAGGTCTTTTATGTGTGCGAAAAAGGGAAAGTTATTTTTAAGGTGTGTAATACATTTTTACAAGAGTAACAGTCCTATTCCTCTCTCAAATCAGAATACTTAGTAACACTGCTTGCGATTCCGGAAAGAAATCTCACTTCGAGATCCAAGCGCTAGCTAGTGGCTGAGCGAGGGACTACGAGTTTGGCGACGCGTAAGAGACCCATGTCAAACATACTAGTCCCCAGAGCTGTATGTACGACCGTGGTCTCGTTGATGATACACGCTCTGGATGACAACGTCTGGTTTTTGAGACACATGAATACACATTTCTGTAGACCTTTCGTCTACTCCACTATAGAATTTCAATCAATAATCTACAAAGCACAGATTCGACCTGCTCTGGAGTACTGTTCCCATGTTTATAGTTCGGCTCCCAAAAATACGCTGAAGCTCTTGGATTCTATCCAGGAGAGAGATATTCGTTTGATCGATGATGTCACACTTCTCAAGTTCATTGACCCCTCTAGAACATAGGAGAAAGGTGGGAGATCTGTTCCTTTTCTGTAGATATTCCCATAGTCAATGAACATCAGAAATCTCGTCTGTGGCGGACTAGACGAGCTCAAACTAGTCACCACTATACAGTCAAACTCGAGACCAGACTTCATTTTTTTTATCGAACAACGGAGTTGTGGAACTCTTTACCTAGTGAGGTCTTTCCCTATTCCTTCAACCTCCAAACCTTCAATAAAAATACGAAAATCTAACTGTTCTTCTAACGTTCCACTGCTGGCTCACACGATACTCTTTGAACAGTAAAAGTTTCCCTCTAGTATGGTCAAAGTATAAAAAAAAGATAATGAGATAATATTCAAGTATAAAAATTGCATATGTCGATATAACAAGTATCATATTTTACTATTATATACCTTTTAGATAGGTTCTAGCGATATATCGGGTAATTTGATTATTTATTTATACCAATAGATTCTAAGTTTCTTTTACAGGGCAGGGGAAATACAGAATTTTGAACACACTAACATGAGTAGATGCATACAACGTTTATAATTAGACATACAGCATAATAGTTGATCAAAATAGGTAAGCTCAATATCAACCTTGTTATGAATTTTGTGACAATGCTTACATATACTTAGTGTGCAATGATGAATACTTTAAAACATTATAGCGAGAAGTAGGTAAGTGGAATTGTGAGGGATGAGACAATTCGTCGTCGCCGACTCGTCTTCGTTGATTCAGCGTTGACGATTCGTCGCCGCATAGTTCTTCGTCGGCCGGTTCGTTGGTGGCCTATTCTTGGGTAGCCTATTCGTCGTCATAAATATTCATAAATAAAAGAACTTCAAATCTGATACATTTTTATGTTACATATGTTTGTACATGTATTTACGAATCGTAATTGTGTGCTATACCTCTAAGGAATTCTGAAATGTTGATGTCAATGATGAAAATTTTCTACATGGCTTATGATATGTATATCTGCATCTCTATACTTTTAACTTTTAACGCAGGGGGGATGACCTGCTACAGGTTGCTCATAAAACGCATCTCTCCCATTTTGGATCTTTTTCAGGCCGTCAATGAGCTATCATATTGTGGGGTGGTACATTCCCAACTCTAGGTGGAGTCTCCTATGAGCGGCTTCAGCATGGTTGGTCGTCCCATCTTCTCCATTTATAGTTCGCTGACAAATATTCCACAGTTCATGTGGAAAATGCGGTGGATGTCGACCGTAGCCTCGTCTTTAACATAATAAGTATACAATATAGAGCTACGTATAATAAACATCCACCCATTTACATATTTTAAATGGAAAAACATACATGTTCATGAGTCCTATGCGATTATTTTCAAACCATTCCAACAGTGGTTGATGTTCTTCAGGTAAAAAGCATCTCCTAATGCATCAACAGCTTTATCCATCTTTGCTTTTCAAGATAACTGTATGTCGTCATTGAACTGTCTTAATAAACCTAGGTTACCCAACCTCTATCTCATGTTCTGAGTCAAATGAAAAAAACAGCCAAATATCCTTACATCCGGATGGATATCCTTCATAGCTGATAACGCGGTCTGCTCGAAGTCACAATGTATATGGTTGGGTCTTAAATGATGAATTAATTTTTTTATGATATCCAACATTCTCATGTAGGTAGCCTGCAGTTTGTAAGGTAGCAATGCGTAAAGAGTATGGTGTACTCCATTGTTTTTCACACCCATCACCGTATATATTTGTGCAAAGAGTGAGGTGGTAGCAGAAAAAGTTCCATCGGCGTACCATATTGTGTCATCCAAATGAAAAAGCCAACTGAAATCTGCATTGATGTCTTGAATGGAAATTTTGAACAGTTATTACAAAATTTACTAATTTAATAAAAGTTTTGTCGTAGTAGAGGAAATGAATGCATAAACTGACCCAAACCTCTTGTTTTTCATTATGTTGATGGAGATGTCTCTAGGGGTTGATAGCTCCGCTATTTTGTATCTCGCTTAGTTCTCAACCGAATGGCTCAAAATTTATGTACAAGGGGTTGTAGGGATCGCTGATTACGAATCCGTTGATTTGAATTTCAAAATCCAAAATGTCGGCTTCAAATATGAAATTACATTTTCTAGCCTTACAGTTGATTTTAGAATATGAAGAGTGAAAAAGTGTTTAGAATTCAATTTTGTATGAGGCTACCCTATTTTTAATATCATTCAACAACTACCCCTTAACCGACTCATTAGTCACCCCTACCCCACATATCGGAAATCATAATTGAAATTGAGAATGACGCCAGGTCTCTGCTTTTAGAGAAAAATCAACTGTAAAGCTAGACAACGTAATCTTATATTTGAAGGCGCCATTTTGAATTTTGACATTTTCTCGAAGGATTGGTAATCAGCGACCTGTTCAACTCCTTGTACATACATTTTAATTCAATCGGTTGAGAACTCAGCAAGATAGAAAATAGGAGTGCTATCAATTCCTGTAGCAATTACAGTGAGTTTGACCGCCACAATCTAAACTATGACATTTTTTATTGATCAAAAAATGAAACGAATGCAGAAGGTTCCAAAAAAATCCATTAATATGATATAAAAGCAAGAGGTTGATGCATTCATTTCGTCCACTGTTAATAACTGATGATTTATAAGTTTTTATAACATTTGATGAAAGCCAGTTTCTATTATTAAATTGGAAATATCTCTGAAATTAAAGATTTTGGTCATGGGGAGGGCTTGATGATGATGAAAGGATATAAAGATAATGTAGAAATAGTTAATTGACTCCAAGAAAAAAATAATTATTCTACTACGAACCGGCCTGGCTAAAATAAGGAATTCAATCTGTTCTAGAAGCATAGGGCAGTCCATAGAATTGTGGATCAGTTTATAGAGTAAAACTGTTGGAAAGTAATTGATGAGGTAAATCTCCATGCGAAATGTCTCTCTGAGGAGATACCTATTCCTTTTTGAAACCTAGCAGCTTCAAAAGTGCCCGTGTAACGGTTAGCATAATTTGTCTGTAGTCCTCATTCATCGTGATTTGATTTCATTTGATATGTTCATTCTATTAGAAGCAACTTATGTTTTAGAGGTAACATATCACATACATAAACTTCACATAATTACATAAAAGTCTACAATTTACCACCTGAATTATTTAAATTTCAGTTTTAATTATACCAACAACCAACGTTACCTTATCGATTGGGGGATCGAACTAAAGTGTATTCAAACCCAGCTGACATCAGCGCTAATCAGAAATGGAACAAATTTTCTAGTTAGATCCGCACCATATGGTTCCAATGTCGCTCTAGAGGCATATACATGATGTCACTATTCATTATGTCTCGATCGTATTATAGGGGACATCAAAAGTGAGTAAATTGATATATTTAATTTTGAAAACAGTGCATCGGATTATAATGATACTATTTCGAAATCTATACTCAATCCACCAGACTAATACCAACCATAGTTGTAAGTTTTTATTAAAAAGTATCTAAATAGTCATTTAATATAACCACTGTCTGAGTGCGACCCTCACTCACGTCTTATATGTCCATGTTCATCATTCAGTTTTGAACGAATTGAAGATACAAGTTTAAATTCAATTTTTGGAACCATTCCAAGTATAAATCACAAGTTCGTTAGGAAAATTCAAAAACGAGAGAATGGGACAGGATACCCGAAGATTTTCCCTGGCCATTCCCTAGCGATGCCATTGGTTCAATCTGTCCAAAGCAATTTATGTGCTGAAGATGAATCACGGGAACATAAAGGCATTCCCATGTTTTGTTTTGGAGAACAGTTTTTGTTCATTCGCCTGTTACCAAGGAAATTATTTAATTCTAAAATCACCAAGATGTGTAGGCGGGAAAATTATATCAAAGCATTCTGGATGTAGCTCAATTCCTGAACTGCAATATTCATCAGGGGTACAAACAGTACTTAATACTTCAGACAGCAGAAAAATAATATGTCATCCAGTTATGAAGCTTCCAACGCGTAGCATTACTGCGATTGGTTGGTTTCGTCACAATGTTGATACAGAATGTAATAACTTGAGGTCTACCGGGTATTTAAACACATTTGTTCAATTATCAACAACCTGTTAATGCTTCAGAGCAGTCTGCGATAATCTTATTAGGGATTAAGACTGGAATATCTATAATCCTATATGCAAATGCAATCAACAGTATAACTACCTGCTTGATAGGAACTGAACCGATGTTTCTATGTGATGAACAGTTTCTATTCCAGTTATGGGTAATTAGGAATCGCATAAGTTATAGCCTGTCCTTCTTCGTATTCTAGAAACGGCATTCATCATTCTTTTAAGATGTGTGTGTCTCTGGTAACGTAAACACCGTTTTATGATGGGAAGACATGTCAGAATCTTCTACCCGGGGGAAGCCTGATATCCTTCATATCCTTTATCTTTGTTATATGAGTATAAAATGCTTCTGCTTCTTTCCCATATATTTCAGAATATACGAGGAGTCGATAGGTACCTTTGCGCACCTTTTAAATATTTACAAAGACTTCGAATCTTACTGATTTGATTCTTCGATATGTATAAAATTTTCGGGAAATAAGTCACACTAACACATATGCTTATTATTTTCGTTTTTACGTAAATTTCGATCTCACGACCCTCACCAGAAGACGTATAACTGTATAAACGCGAATTCTTGAAACTAATAATTGTATCACCACAAGGCGTCCTTATCGCACTAATTTCCATTAAAAATGTCCACGTCGTCGAAGCAAACAGAAACACGAACAATCGGAATTATAACACATTTAATGTTTCAAGTATATAAATTACGAATCCGCTGCTAAACAATATTATTATGAGTTCTATAAACATATCGAAACAGTCTGTATTATGACTGATGAGCTGACTTAAAAATATAACGTTCGAGGATCCACTATCGAATCAGATGTTGAAGATTTATGAGGGAATAGAAAAAGGTTGTCAGACCTTGTTAGAAAATTGCTTTTGAGCATTCCACCTAAAATATACTTTTAACATCATAAAGACGCACGTAGGAATTTGCAACGGTTTTAATTCAATAAATTAGTATAAATCTGACTTAATGACTGAACATCTGTTCTATGATTTACAGACTTGGAGTCACTTTTCATGTGAATCATCTCCAGAATAGATCTTTTATAATAGTTTTCTTAGTTGAAATATTAACATTTTTGTAATCGAATTGATGATTATAATCAAATCAGTGTTTAGCAAAGGAGGTGGAATTTTCAAAATTTTGGTTTCTTGTACTATACTTATGGCCATACATTCTTTCTTGTAAATATTGTTTGGAGTTTCCTGAATAAGTCCCATCGCAATCTAAACAATTCAATTTGTATACTGTGTGGGTAATTTTTAAATTTTTGGGACGGTCCTCTGGGTGAGACAATTCAACCTCGCGATCAGCAAGGCTGCTTATAACACTTTTTTTATAACTTGTTGGTGTAACGGAATTAAAGTGAAGGTTATTGCGATAGCGATGCCCTGTGATGATACAATTAGTTTTAAGAATTCACGTTCATACAGTTGTACGTCTTCTGATGATGGTCTTGCGTTAGTGTGACCTATTTATATATAATTCATACCTGGGTCAAGAATCATTATTAATTCTTCAATATATGTTTCGACTTTCCGAGAGAAAAACCTATAATGTTCGTAGAACATCGTGTGGGCCAGCGGTAAAGACTCTGGAGAGGAGATAGGCATTGGAATTTTCTTAAAAGTTTGGAGGGTATAGGCATCAGGGAAGACCTCACTAAGCAAGAGTTCCACAGCTTTGCCGTTATACAGAAAAATTAGGTATGGTAAAGAGAAGTTCTACAGCTCTCAAGGTTGACAATGAATGAGTAACCAGTTCGAGCAGGTCCGACTTCCTAGAATATATCATGGTGAAATAACAGATGAATTTTCTGATGAGTATCGGCTATAGAAATATTTATAAAACATGGAGATAACCCAAATTTCTACGATGTTCTAGAGATTGGAACAGGAAAGTTCTCGTCTGAATGTCGGTCATCATAACTTCAGATCTGGATAGGGGACAGTTTCCAATGCTGTTGAATGAATCAATTCTTCTACTTTCAGGAATGAAATTCGAAATTTCAAGCGCAGCTAATAACATAACCATTTTTTCAATTAGTAAGCAATGACTAAGACTAAATACTACTTTTGATCTGAGTATTCTGGTTTATCTGTAATTCGAACACCTATTTTGGAGAGCCATTTGTCATCATTTCTGGTCCATGTCAAAGTTCATTCACCGTTATATTTGCTTGAAAATCTTACATAAGAAATTACAAAATAGAATAACTTCAGAAATAGTGCAGTTACATCCAACTATCATCTTTTTGGCCTGATTCAAAATAACCTGGAGTTCCCATAATAAGCGCATTTACCAAAATACGTATCCTTACTTTCATGAAATGATGTTTATTGAAGATAAATTAAAATGTATTATGGTTATTATATCAGATAACATTTCAGATTAGCGAGTTCTTTGTATTTGTAAGTAGTCGTGCTAAGGAATGTCGAGTATGAATAATAATGATATATTATATTTGTGAATGTGATTCCAATAATTATGCAGTTTAAAAATCAACAAGAACAAACAACTTGAGAAATTTTTCGAACCGAAAGCTTAGAAATTCTGTGTTCAGAAGATGAAATTTATATTTCAATTATCATGACGTGCTACTCGATCATGTAAGTATTAATTTATAAACATCCACGATATGACAACTTATTGTATAAATATAATAATATATGCATGTGTTATTTACTCTTCAATTAATGTTCGTATTATAACGTTGTAACATCATTCTGGAATGGACTGATCGTAAGTCATCAAACTCATTCATCACAGATCATATAAAGTACTATTATCTATGATACTGCTTTACTCCCCTTGCTCTCGCTCGACGTTCGGCCGTCATCGCGTCAATAGCAGCGCCTTTTAGCAAACAACGAAGATATTGACATATATCTAAAAACAAAATCAAAATTTTGTTCATAACTCGAAAACAAACGTCGACAAGCAAATGTGACAGCCAGTGCATATGTGTCGAAGAGATCGAGAATGTGTATCTCATTTTTCTGTACTTCTTACAGTTAACGAGTTACCCCATACAAACATCGAAACTTGTTCAGCATGTAAATCACTATCATAATGTAATGCCGCAAAATGTAGATATTCATTTGAGAACTTCAATCTTAGAGCTGAATAGATTGGTTTTGTTTTGACATAAAAATTGAGAAGTATTTCTTGTTAACTTATATTTAATTTAAATTTTCGAAAAATAATAAGGGAAACCAAAATTTTTTTAATAAGAGTAATAAATATTACAAAAATAAAACTTAATCTACCGAGTTCAGTTTATACTCAGTTTCAGCTGGAATACTATTTGTCTTCCTAAGAATTGTAGTTTTCATTTGTTGATCCCAATGATTGATCCAAAATTTCGTATTTTATTATTTCGACACTCTGATTCATTTTCAGATATTCCATTACCTAATTATCACAGGAAATTAATTCTTCTCATAGGAACTAGCATTGGGATCAACGGATGTAGGCAGTTGAATCATGCCTTCGTAGAAGATCCTCTAAGATCTGCTTTCAGAATGCAGGATTCGAACACACATCCAATCTTGAGTTTCTCCAAAACTTCATCATTTTCTAGAAAATTGCTCATTAAATTTAATTGTAAGTTTCTATCCCCATTACAGGAGAGGTTTCAATATTCTTATAATAATAATATGAAACGGACGTTTTCCATCTTCACATTCTCGTCTCATGATAGAATGAGGAAACATTAATTAAGAAGATGTTACTTGAGAATGAAAATAATTGTACGTCATTAGATTTCTCCCGAAAATATCTGTTTATCAGATGATCTCGATAAGATTGTTGGACATGGCGTAATTTTGGATTATATAACAATTCAGATTAGTTGTAAAATATAAGGTACTATACCATGATATTTTCAACTGGTGTTCTTTCAAACTCTTACTATTTGAATAAATTTCTAAGAAGAGGAGTTCGAACTGTATCACCCATCCCTAATGTTCTATTTTGTGACCAGTTCAATCGTTGCAATGTCTCATGATTATCAGTTCGAACGAAAGTATGAGTGAATCAAATTCGGATTGTAAACACCCGGAATTACCTGTTCCAGTCTGCTCTGTGGATGACACCAGCAATGGTTAGCGAAACGATGTCATATATTAGTGCCACTGGATAGCAGAATTCGTTCGGAAATCAAAGTTATTCAACTTATTACCGGTCATAATACACAATAGAGAGTAACTCATTTCTGAGAATGAGCGTATCACTCAAAAATGAAGAGCGAAAATGTTCTATCCAAATTATTGTAGAAAAAAATATTAATTATAATTCTCCCTCTGTTGTATCGAGACGATAATTAAACTAGATTTCATTAATTGAGAAAATCTTTTAATTAGAGATGGGTCGAAGTTTGAAATAAGATTTCCCCTTGCCAATGAAATATATCTAGTAACCGCAGGCCAAAACGAGCTAAAACATATTAATTAAAATAAATTAGTACGTTTCAACTTTGATTTATTCTCTGTCAACGAAATATTAATTTAACTTCAAAAACTCGTTTCACTGAATTTAATTATGCTTGCGTCGTTCAAATATTTTCATAAATCTCAAGTAGAATGCCACTATGACAAAGTGGAAAGTCCTTCAGCGTTCCCGGGGTATTCAACATCATCATTCTGATCTAGTTCAGGTACTCATCACTTGATTCAAATTACCAAAAGTATTATTTATGGATTAGTTATCATTTATTGAAAGATAAAGAAAATTAGTTTAGTAGTCGTTTTTACTGGTCTACATCCGATAGGAATATGTATCATCCAATTAATTATTTGATAGAATACATCGGTTCATAATTAATCAGTTCGATCAGTTTTGAGCATATGTTATCTTTGTTGTGGAATAGCAAAAATGCACTTATCTTTTTCAACGGCGGTACATTCGGGTAGGCAAGCTAGTAGTCCAGGCAACGAAGCAGAACATAAAAGAAAAAAATATAGTAAGCTAGAATTTAAATTTTTTTTGCATTTTGTTCCTGATACCCCATAGATCATTCATGACTATCAAGACCGCGGGGGTCGACCTTTCTACCCCCAAAACGGGATTTCAATCCCTCAGAGGAGCATTCTTATAAAAACAATCCAAAAGTGTAGAAAATTAATGAATTAACAGCCGAAAACTACCCCTAGTATGTTTATTAGGTCGCTGATCACGATTCCGCAGTTAGTTTTCTCGGGAAACTCCCTCCAGATTGAAAATTTAGAAAGTAATATATAATTTATAATTTTTTTGCAAAAATTACCTCTAGTAGGTTTTTTGGGTCGCCGATCAAGATTCCGCTGTTATTTTTCCCAAAGAATTCTTTCCAGATGGGAAATTTGGGAAATTTGAGATTTTCCTGAGACGGATATGAATAAAAAAGTATAATTTTGTTGCTAAAATTAATTCCAGTAGGTTTTTTGGGTCGTTGATCACGATTCCGCTGTTATTTTTCCAAAAAAACTCTCCAGATGGAAAATTCGGGAAATTTGAGATTTTCCTGAGACGGTTATGAATAATAAGGTATAATTTGGTTGCAAAAATGACCTCCAGTAGGTTTTTTGGGTCGTTGAACACGATTCCGCTGTTATTTTTTCCTAAAAACTCTCCAGATGAAAAATTCGGGAAATTTGAAATTTTCCCGACACGTTTAAGAATAACAAAGTATAATTACCCCTAGTATGTTTTTAGGGTCGCTAATGACGAATCCGCTGTTAGTTTTCTCGGAAAATTCCCTCCAGATGGGAAATTTGGGATTTTCCTGGGGTTTGGGAATGATAAAATATAATTTTGTTAGGTTTTTTGGGTCGCTGATCACGATTTTGCTGTTGGTTTTCTCGGAAAAGCTTCTCCACAGTGAAAAATCTTGAAAATTGTAATTTCCTGTAGTTTAGGGGAATAAAATGAAAAAATTTTCAGGTATGTATTATTACTTTTTCTATTTTTCATTAAAGATCAACTTCTCTAAACTTCGCTATTTTACATACCTATTTGTTTCCATCATTACATATATTTTATTATTATTATTATTATAATCATTGTAATTTTTATTATTATTATCATCATACATTTTTTCATTCATTCACATAATTTTATCGATAATGAAAAAAAAATATTCCATCCACTCCGCCCCTGGACACATTGTTGAAAGAATAAAAGAATACGCAGGCATAAAGACTTTTATTCTATAGGAGGCTCCTTCACAGTCAAGATTAGTATGCCTGTTTATAATAATCTTGTCTGAATATAGGGAAGATCATAATTCTATAATAAAAGTAATAATAATAATAATAATATATATATAATGATGGAAACAAATAGGTTTGTAAAATAATGAAGTTCGGAAAAGTAGATCTTCAATACAAAATAGAAAACAGTAATAATACATACATGAAATTTTTTTTCATTTTATCACTCGTAACTGCAAAGGAAATTACAATTTTCAGAATTTTTCACTCTGGAGAAAGTTTTCCGAGAAAACCAACAGCGAATTCGTGATCAGCGACCCTGAAAACCTACTAGGGGTCACCATTTTTTAAACAAAATTATACTTTATCATTCATAACCGTCTCAGGAAAATCTCAAATTTCCCGAATTTTCCATCTGGAAAGAGTTTTTTGGGAAAAATAATAGCGGAATCGTGTTCAGCGACCCAAAAAACCTACTAGAGGTAATTTTTGCAACAAAATTATAAATTATATATTATTTTCCAAATTTCCCATCTGGAGGGAGTTTCCCGAGAAAACTAACAGCGGAATCGTGATCAACGACCCAAAAAACCTACTGGAGGTCATTTTTTGCAACAAAATTACATTTTATTATTCATAACCGTCTCAGGAAAATCTCAAATTTCCCGAATTTTCCATCTGGAAATAGTTTTTTGGGAAAAATAACAGCGGAAGCGTGATCAGCGACCCAAAAAAACTACTAGAGGTAATTTTTGCTACAAAATTATAAATTATATATTATTTTCCAAATTTCCCATTTGGAGAGAGTTTCCCGAGAAAACTAACTGCGGAATCGTGAGCAGCGACCCAAAAATCATACTGGGGGTCATTTTCAGCTCTTGATTCATTGATTTTCTACACTTTTGGATTGTTTTTATAAGAATGCTTCTCTGAGGTGTTGAAACCCCGTTTTGGGGGAGTAGAAAGGTTGACCCCCGCGGTCTTGATAGTCATGAATGTTCTATGGGGTATTGAGAACAAAATGCAAAAAAGAATTTGAAATTCTAGATTACTATATTTTTTTTATTATGGTCTTTTTCCGTACGTATTGGCCTGAACTATAGACAGTGTCTAACAATACACATGAAATAAACGAAAAGAAAAATGAGTATTATTATTCAAATGTAAGAATTTAGATACAAATGGATATACTAATTAATCTCAAGTTGTCTTTTCCAGATAATTGGCATTACATTGGTTTTGTTTGATGTCGTCGTCTGAAGCACTCAAGTAGTCTTCTTACTCCTCGTAACTTTTGTAAAGTTTGAAAAATCTACCAATCAATGTCATACATTATTTGATTCATTAGCACATCTATTCGTATATGGCATGAGATATTGGTTGGTTTCTTCATCATAATCTTGGCCGGTTATGTAAACCTTCAACAGAGATTGCTCAGTAATATCGCAAACATTGTCTTACTACTGATGATCTATGCGAAGAGCGTAACATTATCTAGAACTATTAGTTTGTTTCATTACTGATTGATCTAGACTGGGAAGACCTTATCATCATTATTAGTCATTCATATCTAATTTAACATGGTTCAAATATTCACTTTTCAGTGAATAAACGTCCCCTGGGTAAGCTTTGCAAGGAACTGGAACTTATTAACGTAAGCTATAAGTTCCAATCTCTTGGAGATAGAATATTTGTAATAAATTATAAATATGTAAGATTACAATATTTTGTTTGAGAATATAATAAGAGATAGAACGGATTCCTATTTTAAAATGCATTGAAGAACTTAAGAAATGTCGATGAAATTAATAAAAATTCCAAAAGTAAACAAAAATATGAGCTACCTTGACAATGAATTATTCCTACCGAATGTACATCGGCTGTCTATGAAGGTTTGAATAACGTCTATCTAACTGCCAATAAGCTGCAATGATAGCATGATGTGAAAAATATAATTTGAAAAATGTTAGTATAGTACACAGAATTAAAGAATGTGGAAATATGATTGTGATGGGCATGGTTACAGGAAATATTATATGGATAATTAAGTCAATAAATATTTTGTTATACTCTGACTAGAGGGTAGGAAAACCTAAAGAACATCGTGTGAGCCAGCGGTGTAATGTTGGGAAGAGAAAGGCATTAGAATTTTTTCGAAAGTTTCTTTGGAGGTTATAGGTATAAGGAAAGGCCTCACTAGAAAAAGAATTCCTCAACTTTGCCGCTCGATAGGAAAATTTGGTCGGTTGGGAACAAGGTCGAGAGGTCTCAAGCTTGACAATAAGAGGGTATCTAGCTTGAGCTCGTCTAGTCCGCCTACCTAGAATCACCATGGAACATCATAGCATAATTAGTCGAGTCAAATAGGTATTTCATTACGAAAATCGTTAGATATGGACCGATTTTGATGAAACAAAGTGCATTCGATTCGGAATGACGTCTAGAAAAAAGCTTACCGGTTAGTTTTTCGTGTAAATTTGTTATTATTTTTTTAAACAAAAAATTGACCAATTTTCTAATTATTGGGAAAATTTAGTCGGGGGTTTTCGGGGTCGCTGATTACGATTCTGAACTCAGATTGGCCAAAATCGAACTCCCCAGCTGGTAATTGGCCACTTTAATTGGACATAGTGACCATTTTCTTAAATGTCATCAAAAATAGCCAGGAAAAATCACTCGGGGGTTTTCGGAGTCGCTGAGTACGCTTCTGAAGTTAAATTGTCCAAAATCGAACTCCTCAGCTGGTAATTGGCAGCATATACATATTTACAATATTTTTAATCAATTGAATATTATTTACGAAATGCATATTTCAGTAAGTACAAGTAAAATCAATCTTCATCGTCACTATCATAATCATAATAATTGTCATTGCGTGTTTGGATATTTTCAATGCCTTCTTCTCCATTGATATTATCTTCTCCATCATCGTCATCGTCTTCGTCGTCATCTCCAGGTGAAATTGGATTGACCAGACTGAAATTGTTACTACAATCTCCCATGCAATTTGCACAAGCAACAGTACAGTTCATATTTTTTTTGCGACATCCGCATATGCTTGACGCGCATTTCTTTTTGCATGAGCATGATACTGTATTTAAAAGTTCTTCAGGAACTGGATCCAAGTTCAATTTTACAGGTGTACTCTCTTTCAATTTCTTAAGATGATAACAGCAATTTTAAGATCAAAATATTAAATGGACGTATATGTCCATAGTATACGTAAAGATGCTGTGTGGAATATAAAAAGACTAAAATTTTAGATGAGCGGGAATTTATTTCAAATTAAAAAATTAAAAATTAGAATTCGATTTTGTTTCTGATTTAAATTAGTAACGACCCCTTTTAAACATTTAACCTAAAACAACAACCTCCACAACCCCTAACTGAGGATTTCTGGTTAGTTTTGATGAGATTAAGAAAAAATGATCAATTTTGTCGAATTGAACCTGCCAATTACCAGCTGAGGAGTTCGATTTTGGACAATTTGACTTCAGAATCGTAATCAGCGACCCCAAAAACCACCGAGTGATTTTTCCTGGCTATTTTTGATGAAATTAAAAAAAAATGGTCACTTTGTCCAATTAGAGTGGCCAATTACCAGCTGAGGAGTTCGATTTTGGTCAATCTGAGTTCAGAATCGTAATCAGCGACCCCGAAACCCCCGACTAAATTTTCCCAATAATTAGCCAGAAAATTGGTCAATTTTTTGTTTAAAAAAATAATAACAAATTTACACAAAAAACTAACCGGTAAGCTTTTTTCTAGACGTCATCCCGAATCGAATGCACTTTGTTTCATCAAAATCGGTCAATACCTAACGATTTTCGTAAGTCGGCCTGTTTTTATACCTATTTGACTCGACTAAATATCTTAGGTATGTAATTAGCTAGATTCAATTCATTCCAAGTAAATCAATTTGATAATAGCCCATGCATTATTCTTTCACACACAACCAATCCAATGTTTTCAGCAGTTTTGATTCGACTTTAAAAACAGCTGCAGACGCATTTTGTTAATTAAGATTTTTCTTTTTGACGTTTCGATATTTTTATTTATACATTTATTAGTGTTTCCATGTAATTTGTAAAAGAATAAATGACCTTGATTAATGAAATTTGTCTGCAGCTGTTCTTTAAAATCCAATTAAAACTGCAGAAGACATTGGATTGGTTGTGTGTGAAAGAGTAATATTTTGCTAATCGGTACCCCTTTATTGTCAAGCTCGAGACATCCCGACCTTCATCCTCACCGACTTCATTTTTCTATGTTGAATGACCAACATCAAAACATGAACAATGTCAATGATGACCTAGTTACAATTTGCATAGTACTGACACTATGAAAATTGGAATTATAATGTAATTCTACATATTTTAATTGTTTTAATCCGCGTTATATCGTTATTATTTCAGAAACAAAGTAATTTCTAAGCCTAAACAAGCTAACGAAAACCAGGAATGACCACAGCCAATCGCCAAAATTGGATTATCATCAAACTATGTAGTGAACCCCATAGTTCTCAAGTGAAGCCGGAGGAGTTACGGAAGCAGAATTGCTCACTTTATGGGAACAACACAATAGAACGCTTCTTTGTAAGCTCAGCATAGTTATTATATTATGAATATGAGTTGCTTTCAATTGTTATTGCCATTACATATCATAACTTGACATAATGAAGTCCCTGTGTTAAGTATTGACTTTTTTAAAACGACCACTAACGTAATTTGCACTCTTTGTTTTGCGCAATTGGTATATTTGCTATTTAAATTGTCAAAAATTATCTGAATGTGTTTATTAGTTCATATAAGAATCCAATATGTCGAATATTCCTGTAAAATAAGAACAAATATTCCAATTACAAATAAGATACAAAAAACTGATGATGACATGAAAATAGTGTTGGTCGGTCTTCTTTTCTGTCGCAAAGACTATTTCTCCTCGTGTATTTGTAACAGTTTGAAATTGTTTTTTGTAGTTTCGGCGATATAGTTTCAGGAATATAGACTCGAATTTCCCTAGCACGAATATTATTGTCAGCCAATTATCACAATCAATAATTTGTTGACGCAGTCTCTCTAGCAGATTTGTATAGGACAATATAGAATAATACATCTGAAAAATGCTCATAACATATAAACTACGATTCAAAATATAAATATACGAGACTTGGCTGATACGAGTATCATTAATCACAACTCAAATAAAACATTTGAAAAAGTGTAAATTTTACTGGTCGCAGAGTCTTTCTCTACAATCTTTTATAAAATTTACACAAATTCCTTGATCAACTTTCCAACCTCAACTAATGATCCTCGAACCTGTCTTGAAGAAGATCGTGACGGAACAATTCGGGGAATCAAGGTTTTTCTGACTGATCAAGGGCAAAGGAATGTGCAGAGTATGTGTTCACGATACAGTGGAGGAAGGCTAAAGTGCTCATTCACCTGATATCTGAAACAGAACATTGCTATCCAATTGGAGCAATCAACCCTTTGTTTATAATTGAAACATGGTGAAAATTCTGTGTGTTCGAACGAACAAGCTAAGTTTCTGTTTTTTTTTCAGATTGATTGTTCCTCCAGGAAATGAATATAGTGGTCATCATAGAGGAATCATAGGAAAATAGAAAGCATTAGTAAAAATATGACCAAAATATAGCTATATATAACAGAACAAATTCGTGAAGACACTCTGAAGCAATTTCTCATGGTTAGCACATGTGTTACTCCTAAGAATATTAATATTCGTTATATGGATGGTGCAGCTTTGAAATTTTCAGCAAAAATCATATTGAATTGTATGTTATTTCAAAATCCTTAAAGGATCAGAATAGAGCAAATTCGAGTTATCCGTCATAATTTATTTATGAATGATAGCGTAAGAAATTTAGATCCTAGTAGATTAAATTGCCAACAGCAAATATATCCGGAGCACTATTTCTATGGAGAAACGATAAGAATGGGATAGTGAGGGATGAAAACATGTGTACCCATTAGTTTCAGACGTCTCTGCTGAAGGGATGATGTTATTGTTACTGATCGACTTATAAAAGATAGACAGTTGAATTGCTCGAAGATTTCATTATCAAAGCTTGTAAAGTCCAAACTATCTGACCCAAGCAATTGTACGAGGCTATAACTTTCTGATTGGGCTATCAAGCAAACTGTGGCAATATTTCTGGCTTGCCCCATCAGCGGGTTATTACTTCAGGAATTGGGAATCAATCAAGATCTAGATACACAAAGTTTATCTCGGGTAAGATGACTTCTATTTGGAACCTTCCATTGATGGTTTCAGATTTATTTTATAGAGGGATTACAGCACAAAGAGAACTATTCATCTGCATTTGAGGATTATTATTCACCTTAGCATCAAAAAGAGTGTAAACTAAAATTAACGTTAGCAAACTTAAACTAACTCTTCACATGAACACACATATTTGTAAATAAAAGAAATCATGTTTTTAATCTTTAACTACACAATAGAAGAGGAAAATTAAATAAAATTCGTTGGGCTCATTTCATTTGTTAAGTTAGACTCGATCATTTCTCTAATGAATTTTCAGCAATTGTTATAATTGGTATAATTTCAGCAGTTGAAAGCACATATTGTAATTTCACGTTTCTCTGTTTATGATTCTTGAAACTTTTGTATAAAAATGAGAATGATCAAAGAGTTAAAATGTTCGTAAAATGATTTATAAACATTACATTATATTGGTATTGATATTTATTTTTGGAACATCATAACTCATTTGTGGGATCTGTAGAGACTTGTGATACACTTAGGATTATAAGCAGGCCAACATACAAGAATGTATATAACAACCGTGACTCTCAAAATACTTGGGGAACAGGGCTGGTGTTTCTAATGTTGTCAAGGACAACAAGAGGTTTCTAGAAGAGGTAGCATACGACAGCATCTCTTAGTCTAAATGACGCGTAGATGATTTTGAATGTAACAGGTGATAAATATTAAAATTAAACAGAGTTTCAAATCTTTCTTGCTGAGAATTAAATGTTCCATCGGCTCCAAAGGTGCCTTCGTGTGATTTAAACTTACTTTATCTATAAATAAGCATGTATAAGAGCGTTATGACTGAATAAAGTGAGTTGTAAAATGGCTTCCCAAGTAAATGTTTACTTCCCGCGTTTTGTGTCGTACGTATAGTTATGACTGAATAAAGTGAGTTGTAAAATGGCTTCCCAAGTAAATGTTTACTTCCCGCGTTTTGTGTCGTACGTATAGTGTACTAACGTTTGTTAGTTAATTACTAACACCGAATAAATATTGTGCTCCTAACTGCGATGAAAATTACATAAATAGGCCAAAAGGTCAAATGTTCAGTTTTTCTGAAGATAAGAAACGGAAACAATGGATATGGACTGCCCCTGTGAAAGATTTCATAGTAACAACTATAACAGAACGATATTCTCGCAGTGGTACTGTAGTATAAATTCTCTGAGTTATTTTGAAATTACTACAAATTTAATACAAGATATTCTGTATTATAAGTGATAATAATGCACTCAACAGCGAAGCCATGAACAATTTTTCCGACATAAGTATCGTGTATCTCCATCTAGTGGATAATTGTAGATCATTATTCCATCTATGCGATTCGGTTCATATTCTTAATTATATAAGAAATAATTGGCTGAATTCAAAACCTAATCAAATGATCCCAACTTTGACTCGAGAGACGAAGACATCGCTTACAAATTTGATTGCTTAAAAAAAATGACGAATCATATTATACAATAAGGAACCGATTTATACATGCAGACCCATTTTTAGAGAGCACAACATTTTTACATCCCCTTACGTATACATATGTATACAGTATGAACGAATGTATAGAAGATATGCAATGATTTGTTCATACCTTAGCTATATCTGTGAATATTTTAAATGTTATGTTTTTAAATGTGTTACTGATATTCATATTATTCTGTGTATTGCATTATGATGATTTACTATTTACATACCTTAGGCCTACCTATATTACATCATTTGATGTTTTCTTCATCCAATTTCTTCTGAAATAAACACTCATCTATCTTCAAATATTATATTAAATGATGAATGTAAAAACTACAATTAAAGGCAACGAGTAAGGGAAATTTTTCAGAAACCTATCGTTAAAGGTAAATTAGAGGATAATCCGAAAATCAAGCTTTTGGGAAATTCAATAAATTGGTTAAATAAGTGTATGTTTCGACTTTGAATAAATTAATAACACCGACACAAACTGCATGGTTAAACTTTTTTCGAAACATTCTTGAAATAATTTTGTATTGTTTCGATGAGTTCATTTCAAATTACAAATTGTAAGGAAAATCCCAAGAAGAACCATTGGGAGACAAGTATCTTAGATTAATAAAAGCAAATTGGGTGCAACTAAGGACTCAGTTCACGTCCTGCACCCCTTCAAACAAGTAGTCATTATTTATCTTCTGCAGAATGAATAAATTTTTGCTTCACTGTTGGTATTCCAGAATTGTGGTTTAACGTGACTTGTGGCTTCACGATCGAGCGTTCAGGCCTTGTACAATAGAGGGTATTGATACAATTTATCATGAAACGATCATGTGAGGTTCGAAGACGGAAACTTGATTAAAAGATTATTCACATCTTAGCAGCTCCCCATGATCCACAAAGCACAGATTCAACATGTTCTGGAGTAGCTACTGTTCACATATTTGAAAACCAGCTCCCAAACGCACGCTGCAGCCTTTGTATTATATTCAGAAGAGAGCTATCTGTCTGAGTGGTGATGTTATTCACACTTCCGAAGTGATTTGCTTCTCTAGCACATGGTAAGAAATTGGGCAATCTCTCCCTCCACTATAGAGATTACCATGATTGGTGCTCATCGGAATTCTCGTGACTCCTGGTAGACAGACTAGACGAGCTAAAGCTTGCTTCTACAGAACGGCGCAGCTGTGGAACTCTTTACTTAGTGAGATCTTTCCTGATGCCTATAACCTCCATACATTCAATAAAACTCCAATGTTTATCTCCTCTCCCAACATTCCACATATGCAATTGATACAAATTATTCAAAGAATAATGATTTCAAATGCATTTCATTTCTATTATTTCATATTCTGGGACATTTTCGAAATTATGCGAGGTAACAATCATTCAATCCAATCAAGAAAAATCTGAAAGCCTCAAGCAGGAATTTTTGCATTGACACAAAATACATTGTATTTTGGTATTGTAAATCCTCCAATGGAAGTTGTGGATGAACAAGAGGAACTGAACATTATTTTCAGTGGACATGAGTGATTGTTTCTTCTTATATGGTTCACAAATATGATATATATGTACCTTTGTAATCAAAATATTCTCATTTTATTTTTCGTTTGGAGTTAATTCCAACAATTCACCGTTCGTTTTGTAAATTGGAGTTGATGAGACGTTCCAAAGTTGATCTGCTTCATATTCGTAATGTTCACATTTTTGCTCTCTTTGTTGCAATTTGATATGAGGATCCAAATTAGAGTATCGTGTGCTTTCATAACTGCAATATTCACTGGACATTTTTCTCTCAAATGTTTATACCTTGACATGCATTATTTTATTAATTCACCTATTCATTATCATCATTACATATATATGTACGGAATTAACTATTTCATTATGCTTTAGATTGTACCTTTCTATGAATTATAATTAACCAACAAAAAGGAAATTGGAAATGTTCCTACAGTCTGGTTCGTTTCCAATATGCAAGTCAGAAGGGCACATATTAATATAGATCCTATGTACATTCTTTACTCAAATATGCTATATTTTTTTGTGGTAACTCAACGTACTTTAACATAATTAAAGTACTCCAGAAAAGATGTTCCTATCAGGAATATCATAACATTGAATTAACGACAGGTATGCAGACTATATTTCATAAAACACAGAATAGTTACCATCTCTTCATTGTATATCATAGAATGTACCTGTTGCGCTAAGTAGCATTCGAAGAGTCTTTTAAGGGTTGTAGCTTGGTGCATAATTATAATTATAAAACTCGTTATAAACACATGTTTTTACAGAATCAAATCACACTGACTCATCTATAGAAAGTACGAAAAATTAATCATTTAGAATTTATAAAAATATTCCGCAATATTTAAGGATTTTTTGAAACACACTTATGAGATGATTAACTTTTTATTATTTTCTCAAACGAATCTCATTCAAATTACGTTAGTCATAATGAACATGCTCCTGAATTAATCAGTATTGAGAATGGATATTATTGATAAATAATTAATTCCCTCAGACATTCCCTGAATTAATAGTAGGTACTTTATGTTAGTGTTTTGAAATCGATCCAGATAAACAATTGCATAATTGATGTTCCGAAGAAAGACACCCCTGGAGGAGATTCTGTATTTTCCCGATTTATTTGCATGACTGAGTACGGATCTGTCTGAGCTATAGATTAAATTGACTTGTTTGGGCACTCTATATGTCGCGGTGTCCCTCACAATAACTGAGCGGCTTGTTTCTTTGTCAAATCGATTGTGTGACATCTTGTCTTTATGGACCAAATACGTAGTTTGCCCCGAATTTCTTGTCATATTGCAGATGTTTCCAGTAGTCGGAGTCACTTTCTTACGGTCTCTTCTTCGGAGACCACTTACGCTTTGATTGGGATCTTATAACTCCAAATTGCTGTCGCTGCAAACGGATTCCTCAAATTACATAAATATTAGGTTGTTTGTAGCATTTGGAACTACTTCATTCTCTAGTATAAACTATCTCACTCTGACAGGCAGTAACAGATTTTATTTCTATCTGCAACTACACTAGAACAGCAATTTTAAGCAACGATACCATCAAATGATATGGAGAATGTATTAACTTGATTTAAGATTATTGAAGATATACTTAAATATAACCTTAGTAATCTGGTGGAAATTGATTACATATAGAATGATAAAAATAGAAATGCGTAATTTAAGCAAGTGAATTTAAATTATGAGATGAAAAATAAATGAATGATACGTGACAATGTAATTTCTTATGAGATGACCAACCAACTCGTTATTCACAGAAAGTTTCATTCTTACTCTGTCAGACAATTTTTTGAGATCTCAAATTGCATATAACCAAATAACACATATACGGGTTTTCTAAAATTGGAGAATAAAACTCAAGCTTACACAAAAAATTTAAATATTTAATAAATGCTGACAAATTGTTCCACCACACTGTGGCATTCTGAAACTTGGAGTTATCAAATTAAGTTAAATGTAAATTGATTTTCTTAAATATTAGAAAGCAATCAGAATCTGGTACAAATTCAGAGATCGGGTAGACAATGGCTTGGGTAGGAGTCTATTCACAAAATTATTGAAGAGTGGTGAATCATATGTATCGATTTCTATTGATTCTAGAATATTGGGTTAACGTCATTCTTCCCGATGATGTAATATATCGCGATTAAGGGTGAAATTGTGATTATTACCGGTGTTGCCAGATACGTTTAATCAATTATATTCAATGCGTTGCAAGGTGAACAACAGTCTTAAATTATTGAGTTTTATTAGAGTATTTCTCATTAGTTCCTATGGGAAGTAAGCGCTATAGATATACACGTGCTGATGCAGACTAGATCAGGAAAATAATAATAATGGAGGTCTCAAGATTAGGAGAATTGCATGTAGATATGACCAAATTGAACTCCAATGCTGTTTCCAACAGGGATCTGTCTTGATACCAACTTTGTTGCTGCTCCATATCAACGATCTGCTGGAAGTGACCACCTGCTCCGTTCATGAATTTGCAGATGATGATACAGTTCATACCGCTTTCTCATCTAGAGACTCTATACCATCCAATGAAGCAAGAAGAGCGAGACAGAGACATCTTGACGCAATCAATGGAGATCTGCGAATGATTTTGAAATGGGGATGTGATAATCTAGTAGAATTTGATGCAAATAGAATTCAAGGTCTCGTCTTCTCCAGGAAGGCGGATCTCACAATCTCTGATATTATAATGCCAAGTAAACACAATTATTCTTATGAAGTCTTCCATATCCATGCACGGGATCATCACCAATAGCAGCCTCTCATGGGGTGGCTTTAATAGCCATTGTATCGGAGGATACTCCGTCAACCATCACATGAAGTGATCCATCTTAGAGAAAACTCGATAAACGACAAAGTTGAGTTGGCAAACCATATAACGGAAGTTTCCCAAGAAGACTTTGGTGACAGACTTGGTCAAATACTTTGCAGATATCCAATGCTGAAGCTAGAGATTCCTCATGTTTGTCAATAATACATGTGCTTCGTAGACAAGGGGGTCTCCTATTGATATCTGCTGATAAAAGCCGTATTGCCTGTAATTTTGTTTTTGGTTTATAACTCAAAAAATTTCAACTGTTCCTGAAAGAGTTTCTCACTAGAAGGTTTTTTCTGCGACGAGCGGTTAGGCGCAGTGAGTCCCGACAAAATTGGCATGTAGACTCATTGAAAGGTGGCCATTTCTGGCCCTGAACTCTCTTCCGACATATCATCCATTGTCTAGATAATTCAATAACTGCCCTGTCAACTTTTTGGTGTGAAGCATGTTCTCAACTGGACAGTGTGTGACCGCCTTTCTCGGGAAAAGATAGTTTTTCTTGTTACACGGAAAAGTAGAAAGGGGTCACCACGGGGATGAGTGGTCCAGAGTCGTATATTTCCCGTTGAATGAAATATGACAGATATAGATATTGATTGATTCCTCACCAGTAAAACACAGATGTTTATTTATATACAGTTTATTAAATGAAATGATTGATTCTCTAAAATATATGTACAAAAGGAAATAAATGTTCACACCTATTCCTTTCAAATGAACAACAATTTTATAAAACCACCTTAGATAATAAAGTCAAGGGTTTGACCTAGTCGGGCTAGTTTGTAAGAATTTAAATAATCGGAAGTTCTAGAATCTATTTCAAATCAGAACAATTCGGGTCGGTAGTACAACGATTCTCGATCCGAGATGTTGTAACAAATTTTCAGTTCTGAAAATCTTTCGAGGAACTCGATTGCGTCTTTCCGGGCGTCAAAATGCAAACCACATTCGCGAAATTGGTCTAGAAGGGTGATACGGTCTCTTGTCGTATCAGGCGGGGGCGGTATTGCTAGGTTTTCGGTCGGGTCTGGTATCAGGGTTTTGTCTTTACTCATGTTTCAAACTGGTGAGGTAATTAGAAATAAGTTTGACGGAACAGTTGGGGAAACTTAATTACGAAAATATGCTGCCTGACAGTCCGGATTTTTATCGCTTGAGCGCCATTTATGTGTTTTTTTTTTTAAGCGTGACACAGTTGTTAACTTCGACCAGATGATCTTCGAGGGAAAAAACGGAGAGGCCAAGTAGTGTACGTTTAGAACGTTGACCCGCAATAAGAAACCAGCCGAAATAAGTTAACAGTTCTTTAGTATCTGTCGCGCCGTCGACACAGGTGGTAGGTCGATTTCGAATCGTGATAATTTACGAGTTCGCTAATAAAATTCGAGTTCTTTACGGATCGGGTCAATTCCTCAACAAAAGTAATAAATTGTTCGGTTTCCGTTACTTGTAGTTAGTCGTAGGGATGTCAGGTCTATCCCTCAACACAAATAATAAATTATTCGATCTGGTGGGCAATCGGTCTGTTTTTCCCCAACACAAATAATACATTATTCGGTTTTCGGGATAATCATTTATTCGTAGGGATGTCAGGTCTTTTCCTCAACACAAATAATGAATTATTTAGTTTTTGGTAAATGAGATCTTGTGGGCAAACGGTCTGTTTTTCCCCAACACATATAATGAATTATTCGGTTTTCGGGATGCATATTTAGTCGTAGGGATGTCAGGTCTTTTCCTTAACACAGAAAATGAATTATTCGGTTTTTGGCAGTCAGTTGAATCTGGAGTTAGTTGTAGAATATTTATCTTCGGACTTGGTCAAAGTGTATGAGTGGATCCTACGGAGTGTGGACGGAGTTTATAATGAAAAATAAAGATAAATTCTCGGAAATTAACGGAGATAGATTAATTTAAACGGTCGGTAATGATATATCGGAATCGTAGTGACGGTCGGACGGCAGATTCTTCAATCCCTTCCGTGAGAAAACCGTTCTCCTTTTATACTGGTTTTGTGCCAGAAGAAATAAAACGTCAGAGGTGGCCTGAGATTCTGGCAGTTAGCGGTGATTTGAATACGACTTTCCGCATCTCCTATTAGCTTCAATTTTTTTTACATAGGATGTACAAAACTTTGATGCGTCAGAATCTCAGCCTCGTCGGTGTTATTTCTTTTTAACCAGAGGAGTAAATTAAATTATAAGTAACGAGGGCACTTTGTTACATGTGTACTATGTGTTAACAATGGCAGCAAAAATAAATTGTAATTGTCATGATGTGCTAGATAATGATGTGCTGATGGTGACATAAGTACTGGAAAAATATTTGTAAAAGTTCATTAAGTCAAGCAAAATAAGGAAAGATTGTGAGCTTGTTGATCTATGGAAAAAATCTACAGTTGAGGTTCATGAGGAATGTTAGGCGTCCTACAACAACGGAAAAAGGTTTGCTGCCCATCTCAAGATGATGGTTCAGCTGAAATTTAGAAGAAGTTGTGATGAAGCACTTCCAATTCAAAAACACATCGTGTAGCCTTTTCATAACACCCGAGTTAATAGTAGAAACTAGTTCTGAAAAACAGAGGAACAATTTAAGAATGAGCAGAAGAACACGGTGATGACTTTGGATAAGCCATTATCAATATCACAGTTTATGCCTACTTTTCGAGATCTAAGCTACATTTTCCACCTTTTTTTTCATTTTCTCAATGTTCTGACCCAAATTGTTGTTGGCAAACCCTAGATTCGTTTTCAGCAGCCCAAATATATGGAGAAAAGAAGTAATTGATACTACCCTGAAATTTCATTAGTAGGGTGCTTTTAAAAAAAATAACGCCCGGACTATGAGCTGCATTAAATGAGGGAAATGCTCGAACATGCCAACCTGGTGGAACTGATTCAAGCAACACCTCTAGGATACCAATCATTTGGTTGCTTAACGGGAGTGATTTTCATAGCAACATACATATTTTCAAGTCAGGTTTGTCCGACGGAACAGGAATCGAACGAAAATTTTTTGACGAATCGGAAACTTTTTCGGATCCAATAGGAATAAACGCCGAGTATGAGTAGCCCATAGAGCTTGGAACAGCAGAAGCTGGTTCTTACTCCTTCTTTGCAGTGCTAACTAACTGAGTTTCTTATTCCCTAAGTATCTTGCAAAATCTTCATGAAATAAGGATCCCCCAGAAGACCATGATGAGGATCAACTGAACAAAGTCTTGAAGTAATTGCAAGACAGTATGTCGTTCATAATATTTCTATCTCACTGTCAATATCAGGGTCCAAAATTAAAATATCAGTAGAATATTTGGCTGAAATTCGTTTCATGGTGGTGGATTAATACAATCAAAATATATCAAGAATAAAAAAATCTCATGTTCCCTATTCGCATCAAAGTTTCTGATAGAATATCACAAGCAATCAATCATTCGACCAAGAAGAGTCACATTGCTTTTTTGTACAGAGACATAAAAGATATGCAAAGTTGTAACTTGGTTTCCAGGTACAGGGTACGACGCCAGTCAGTCCGGCGTCTGTCTCCTCAACTGATGACGGGTCGATCAGCTCTAATCGAGTTAACTACAATTACGTCTATCTGACTGATTCGCGAGGATCAGTAATAATATCATTTCTATTGTGAAGACTGAATGTTTACTCTTGTGGAGAACTTATGACAAGGAAGAAATAACTGAAACTATGAAAGTATGTTGTCGTATATTCCTGGACGAACTATTCATGGATAATGTAACATAATTTCAATGTCAATGAATTTCGTGGAAAAATTTGGTTTGCTAATAGTCGGGTCAAATTAGACGTTAAAAATGTGAAAGCTCGGATTTTTTTTCAAACAGACCAATCAACTTATTTTTTTTTGCAAATCGTTCCTGGACGGATACTGAACGATATTGAACTTCAAGATATAGTCGCTAGACCATTTTTCACCTTTCAAACCGGAAACTGGCCTGATCACGATTCCGAAGTTAGATTTACCATTTTCCACCGCGGTAGCTAGAAATTGGCCAATTTTGTCAGAAAACAAGATAAATTAGATAATTTCGTAATTTTTGTTGAAATTGGCACTGTCATCAAAAGTCAGGGAATTTATCCGTGACTGTGAATCATTTGTTTCATATCCAATATCAAATGACTTCCGAGTGAAATTTTCTAGCCATTTTCAACAAAAACTGTGAAATTATTAAATTTGACCATTTTTGGGACATAAAGTTGACCAATTTCTAGCTACCGCGGTCGAAAATGGTAAATCTAACTTCGGAATCATGATCAGCGACCCCGAAAACCCCCGAGTGGAGTTTTCCAGCCAATTTTGGCCATACTTTTCAATTTTACAAATTTAACAATAAATTTTCCCATGAAAATTGGCCAATTTCCGGTTTAACAGGTGAAAAATGGTCGAGCGACTGGATCTTGAAGTTTAATATCGTTAAGTATCCGTCCAGAAACGATTTACAAAAAAAATTAAGTTGATTGGTCTGTTTGAAAAAATTCCGAGTTTTTTTGCTAAATTGACTCGATTATAATGTTAGTTCAATGATGAAGTCAGTGGAATAGACAATATAAATACCGAATTGATCTAAGGAAATAAAATCATCACTTATCAGTTCCAACATAAATATCACTAATCTGATCCTACCAACCGGGAATTTTCCTCATAAAATGAAAGAAACCGTTATTACATCAGTACATAAAGCTGGAGACAGCAAAGAACTTCCGAACTATAATGGGCTTATGTCAGTATTTTAAAATTCCACAAGAATAGTATGAATAATGAACAGTGATTGATTGGTCACGTGAATCCCCTCATATTTGTCAGGATCATAGCTTTCGGACACTCCTGCGTGTAAAATACAAATGATTGTAGAAACGGAAAATATATTGGAAATGATCAAGAAGCCGCTAATGAAAGGAGATACTATACACTATATCACATCGAAATTTTATCCAAATGGTCTACATAATGTATTTCACAACTGTATGATTTATACTGACACTTGCTGTATCGTGTACTATCGAAATGTACCTCAGAATGAAGAAATAGAATAGATCGTGAATCCTGAAATGATAATTTTCGTAGGTTAAAAACATACATGTGATATATCTTTATAACCAGAAATAACACACAAGCACACATACAAACACACACATACACACGTAAATACACACAAGTACACGAAAACCAAACTCAAACATACGAAACACAAGTAACTACACCCAAACACACGCAAACACACGCAAATACACGGGAGCACACGCAAACAAACTCAAACACACGCAAACACAAGCTCACACACGCGCACACCCACGCGCACACACGAACACACCCAAGCACAAGCAAAACACACGCTCACGCGCACGTACACTCTCGCGTACGCACACGCATTATGAAAAGCTCAAAAGAATATAGGGATTTTCACTCACTATTGATAGAGGATTGAATCAGATCGTGTGATTTTCTTATTTCCAGTATGTGATCATTTCTAATTATTTTATGTTTTCTCATCTCTTTCTCCGACTATGTGGGGTCCTGGGCAGAATTTCATAAATAATATGCCTAAATATGCCCTTGTTAATTCTTGTTAGTTTGTTGAAAGAATACTAATGAGAGTAAATACCATAAACTGAACTGATCTATTTATAATTATCGATAAAACCATTTTACCATCTTTTTGAAAGTTATACCACTATTTGATTATAACAAAAGGAAATGAAATCAAATTTTCTACGATAATTTAACACTGTTATAGTTTTTTAGTATTTTTTAGTACGATTACACAATATTGGTCAAATGGAGGTCCCGATAGCCAATAAATATCAACAACTGAATTAGCAGAACATTGTGGTGAACGTTGTACTGTACGATGGTAGAAGATGAATCTCCATTCTATGCTTTCCTTATGGATTGTTCTTGCAAGAAGAACACTTGATGTTTATCTCCGATGAAATCTAAGACCAGTGTAGAGACATAATGCATTATGATGCTTATTTCCATGTCAATATGTGCAAGGGAGGTTTTTGCTCTTATATTATGTAGTGATTCAACAAAACTATTAATTATATTTAAAAAATAATCTGAACTCTCTAACCATCAAAATTGCCAACAAACATGGAATTTTAGCTGAATGTGAATCAAACAGGGTAAATGGAAAGATAGAAACTAATTATTATAGATAGTTATATTAATTTTCCGCCAATCCTATAACGAATCATCAAGTGGCGTAATGCAGGTGGACTGGGTTATTGCGCAATGCAGACGCCATGTACATGCAAGAGTAGATCAACGGAGATAAAGCACCATAAGCAGTGATACACGGATTACAATAAGTCACACCTCAATACCAGGTTGATGAAACGTACTGATTGCATTTGGATCAAATCATTGAACGATGGTAATATATTTCATTATTCGATTCT
Source organism: Endomychus coccineus (assembly GCA_958510875.1). Classification (NCBI taxonomy): domain Eukaryota; kingdom Metazoa; phylum Arthropoda; class Insecta; order Coleoptera; family Endomychidae; genus Endomychus; species Endomychus coccineus. Next base: position 64,650,997 of record OY294069.1, read on the forward strand.
AACCTATATGCAAATTTATCGTGGAACAGATAAGCGTTTCCAAATATTCAAATTATTCAATAATAGTATTTTCATGGCCTATTCGAAGTTGCATCTCTAGAAATTTTTTTTCCTAGTTACAGTTGGGAGGTCATATATAAATATGAAATCGAGTCAAGGTTGCCACGTGTTGAAACGTCTTTTACCAGACTTAGACATAATAGCCACACTATTGTTGCATGGATTACTTACAATATGTGTTTATCAACTGCCTCTTATACATAATATTTTATAATGTTCTCATACGTGTCCAGATAATGTTATTGCATTCAATTATTACTTAAAAATAATCTACTTATCTAGAATGGCCGCTTAGAGATAATAGTGCAGAACAACTACCCGTACGCAATATAAAAATGGGCTTTCGCGGTTCGCGGTTCAAATTATTCTGGATTCTGACAAATTGTCTAGCGTTCGCGGATCAGTTGGACAAGTTCAGGACTAATTTTGAACGCATCGGAAGAATCCCAGGACTACAGTAGAACTTTTTGGCCGCATAGTTTGAAGCATTTGTATAATCAAGTACACTGGCAGATGTTGGAATATTCAACAATTATTAATTCATTATACAAAATCGTATTCATTCTATCACACTACCGATCCAATGTTTTCTGCAGTTTGCATAGTCCGTGGATAACACCTAATATTTTTATGTATGTAAGGCAAGTAGCACTCACTCATCACTAAGTCTTAGGTTTCTTATACGATGAAGGCACGCTTTGAAATTCACCTAAAAAGTAGTAATCGAAATTTTTTAAATTTTGCGACAGCTATTTTTATCAAGTCTTTCTCATGACAGATCCATTATCACAGTTCAGGTTGTTCATAACAAACCAGCCATAACAAAACAGGTGACGTTCACACGACAGACACCTGATATATTGACAGCCACATAATGTCCGTTACAAACCATTTTCCTAACTTTCCACACCATTAGTGGTTTCTAATCATTTGAAATATACTAGTTTGAGTGGCGGCGAATCCAACGCCGCTAACTGTTCCTACGGATGATAGCTACTTCCGTGAACAAAGATTATGGAGAACAACAAGCTTATAATATGTATTAGAGAAATAAAACTGACTGATTCAATCACTCATCACGATATCTCTGGAACAATAAAGCCGACAGACTTGAAATTTGGCAGGTAAGTTGCTTATAAAACCAACATCAAACATTCAATTGAACATATCCATCCATATCAGATGCATTATTCCATCGCACTCACAGTGTAATAAGCGCAAATTACATTTTTGTTTCGAAAGTTTGTAATGTTCCCTGTTAAAAAAGACATTAACTAGTCAGTTTCAACCGTTTAATTGCCCAACTAGTTCATTGTGGAAATATCTCAGGATCTATCGTAATTAAACGTTCAATTCCTGATTGACAGTTGTACCCGGAGTGCCAACAGCTTTACTTATAAGATGAAAAAAATCAACCTCAATCAAGAATCTCCGGCATTACGATGGTGTTAGATAGATGTTGTAAAACAGAGAAAATAAAAGAAATAGTTCAACTTAGCGAAAAATGGGTTTATTTACCCCTTGAATAATTAATAACAAATTAAATAGCTACAAATAAGGTTGAGATGAACAATGATGACAAGAGTGAAATTTGACTTATGAAGAAATTGAATTGAGAAAAATTGATAATTGAAATACAAAAATTTGTGAGAATCAGCAAAACAGATAACTCTGAAAATGTAAGTAATTCTGCGAAATATGTTACCCTCCTTTGTATTTGTTGTAGCTTGTGAACTGCCTGCTACAAAGCTCGGCCTGGTAATTCTGCACTCACGTACGGGAAAAAGGGAAGAATCGTCCCAGCCATTCAACCCTGAAAATATTATAATACGAAACAGAAATGACCCAAATGCAAAGCGAGGGAAACACACACAGCAAAACAACAAATTAACATCGTCACTGTATGCGTTACCTTCAACGAATTCAATGAGAAAAAATCAATTATAACGAATGACAAGAAGTTACTAATTCTGAACAAAGAAACATCAGGAAGTAGAATCCGAGACAAACAATCGAGTTCCACCTCGCTGTGAAAAATAAAACATCGATTCATTACGGTTTAAATTGTTATAGATAATCAAAGAATTGAAAAGATAAATTAAATTCAGACAAAAATATTGACAATTACGAAATATATAATTCAAATTCGGTTAATAGTATTTTACAATTACGAAATAGATAATTTCAATTTTAGATAATAGATTCATGGATTAATTACGATTATATATATATTATAACAGAATAAAATTCTAAAAACAGTTAAATAACTAAATCGATTCATAAAGGCAGAAGACAACATTATAATCAAATATCAATTGAACAGATTAATAAATCATCTAGACAACATCAATAATCAGGTACAATCGCGTTATTTAACTTAACTAATCCAAGATTTAAAGAAGTTATATGGAACAAATGAAATTCGATAAAGAAAGGTAAATGAATGTTAAGATAAATTACTCGTTTAATCAAGAATCAGAACCTCAAACCTATAAACTGCAAAAAGGATTTTACCATATTTATAAATCCAACCTGATAAAGAAAAACGCTATTTATTCTGTAACATGACAATCAATCGGAATCTAAGTAATAGCTTACGTTCACCTTGAACAACTTGCTTCCTCAACCCGCATTTCTGACTACAAAGAATTATCTTCCTCGTCCACGAGCAGCACATTACCATGGAAAAGGTATTACAAAATAACGAAACTGGTTCGAAATCTGATTCAAGTCTAACTAAATCAAAGAGAATGAAACTAAAATATGAGTTAAGTTAAAGGCAAGATGATGATGAAGATGTGATGAATGATTGTGATGGGAATATCCGCAGGCATGTCGTCCATTAAGAGAATTTCCAAAAATATCTAGTCAATCAACAACTGTATATCAAACCAAACCTAATTAGAATAATATTTAAACGACTATTATGTTGTCGTTGACTAGATTTTTGGTCGATACATAAAAATTTTCAAAATAACAGAAAAATATTAGATACGACCAACGTTCCCACACACAATGACGAATCGATCTCCCTGCTTAAAATGATCAATCTCGACAGAATGACACCTTCCGTGAACCCATGTAAAATGATAACATAACGCGATGACTGTACATTTGCCGCTATCATAGCATATATGCCAGGGCCTGACTCATCCGGACTTATTCATTCAAATTAATTACAAATTCAAAGAATACTGAAGTCAAGCCCAGCAACGGGGCTCAGACCGTTACACGTTGAACATTATTTATTTTCATCTTTCAACATTTCTAGTAAAAGCCTCTCCCAGCAGTTTGAACTTTCGTCTCCCGACTGAAGGAGGTTCGACAGAGATAGTTTTTTATGATAGGGTTTTTTGAAATTTTTACAGACCGTTGAGAATAAAAATATAAGAATATGTCCAATTTTTTGGAGGGTTTCCCTACATCGTTTTTAAAATATGTCGTGTTAACATGAAAGCTTATGGGGACGTGGTTAAGTCTTCAAATTAAAAAAAAACCGGCTAAATAGAAAATTACAGTAATATTCTGTGCAAGTATGAGCGAGTCCCACTTATTATTTCTATGAAAAAATAGCTTAGAACTTTTGATTTATAAATTTTGCTAATTGTAATTAACTTTTCAAAAAACACGAAAAGTCGACGACAACTTCACGATTATTATTTTTACATGTGTTCATGTATACAACTCCAGCCGACAATATTTATAGGCTTCCTCTTCTTATATTTCCCCAGCTAACACTATCGTACCTCCTTAACTTTGTTTATGTAATAAAATAGGCCAATTGGCAGTAGATCATTCATTCCCAATACTATTGTGTTAGTACTACTCATTGCAGTTCATACAATAAGGTTCAAACGTTCATAGCTACGACATTCAATTTTCAGATATGAATCATGTAACCATTTGCGAAGAAATCATCGAAGTCATTCTCAGTTAGTTCTCATAGATGGGGCTCAGAACATATCATAGAAACGGAATTACAAGTTGCGTTCTAATATTTATTATTAGAGTCGTACATCGGAGAAATTGATGAACTTGACCCTCTTGAATTGAACTTTTATTTCGACGAAACTAGATGTTTAGTTTTATGGTACATAAAGTGGAAAACATTTTTAAATAATAAATAAGTTAGTAAGCATTGGATGCAGTACTATTCAAGAAACGATGCGAAGACCGAGGGGTGAGGGGGTCGAATCAATTGCGGACGTACAGCGGGTCGAGCACTCACGCGAGCACATAAAGCACACGTCGTGCGTCACATGGGAGGAATTAGAGGTCGCAAGGGCCGTAAGAAAGACCGAATTTACGAGCGGGTATACCAGCGTGTCTGTTTGAGAGGCTTGCAAACCGCACTTCACCTCACCGTGTGCCACGAAACGTATCTTTCTTGTTTATTGCGAACCGGTGTCTATACAACTTACCTGCATGCGCATACTTTTAACTGAAATGTTAGTTTTCCCCTAACTGTGCTTAATATGCCTATTGAGGAATGTGAGGTCTAGATATGAACTTCCTGAACTCATAGTCATATGAATCGCAATATCAAAGTATTAGCAAGATCTAAATTTTTGCCGTCGTTTTGAGCATAAAAGTAAGGTTTATAAGATTTACATACATTTATCTTACAATGAATACATTCGATGTACCTAAACGCTAACATTCAAACAAATAAGGGCTAAAGTGATTAAGATTCCTCTCAAATTATGGAATAGAGAAAAGTGTTGTAGATAATGTAATGTATTAGCTCAGAACATTTTCATTCATCTAATATATCCCTGTACTATTGTTAATGTTATCCAATTAATCAAAGATGAGGAACCAAGGGGGTAAAACTCTACAAATACGGAATCACGAACGGAGATAGTGATTGCTGAAACAAAAACGAAAAGAATATTATCACGATGGCAGATACACTACCTGCCTAATCCACCGCTTTACTCTCAGCTATATGAAGTTGACTGGTGATATTCCCTCCAGTGTATGTCTTACAAATTATTATTTATTTTCGTGAATTCGAGTATAACGCATAATACGGAGATTCGGAGAGCTGTTGAGCATTGCGTTCGTTTTAACTAGATTTTTAGATTATTATTGTAAGGGATGTTTTTCATCCATTCTATACTCATCTCTGTCTTGTTTTACTGTAAGCCCGCGTCAGATGCTTCAGGGAGAGTATGCTTTTTCTCAACTTTACGACCATGTTATATGTCCGGAAGTATTTGCATCTGCAGAGGAATGTAGCTCCTCCGATTACGGGGAGGCAAAAATTGAACTTTTGGAACTACAAAACATGAGCTGAAATTGTGGAGGTAATATTCTTGAATTGAAACCAATGGACCACAGTAATCCCAAGTACTTCATCAATACCAACTTCGAAGTAATTGTACAAGATGGAAGAGAAAGGACAGCTGACAACATCAGGGGCAAACCGGTCGAGGTAACCGGGTACAAAGATGGGAAGGAATTGGTGGTGATGGAAAAAGCCCTCAGCTGAGTATCTCATTGGAATACACACATCCGTATTTCACACAGATATGTACATATTCAATGCTTTAATGTGCCGGGGAAAATATCATAATAGAAATGTCTGAGTCATTTCGTGACTGAATGCACTCTCGAACACAAAAGTGACATTCAAACTGGTATGGCAATGCCGTGAAGAATTTTGCTATGAATCCCATGACACTTTGGCATCGAGGGCAACGAAAAAGCTGATGAACTATCCAGAATGAGCTCATCAGCCTCATGTATTGGTCCAGATCCTGTACTCGGAAAACGAAAACGAAAACCGTCAACGTCCGAGGATGCTGACTGGGTGAAACAACAACAAAGAGAGCGGCGGAATAAACCTCCTCCTCCTCGTTCGTACCACAGGAAAATAGGAAACCTTCGGAGATCAGAACTGAAGAACTACTCAACTAGTTACAGCATCCGAAGTATATGTGCCAATCATTATAATATGTCAAATTATTTTGTTTGAAATCCCTCTCAGCGTTCTTTTTGATGATTCACTAGAATTTAGGAATGCCGTGTTTGTTTTTTCAGATTTCAGGGTTAATTACCAATCCGGCATTAATATACGAGTCTTCAACTGATCATAGTCTCAGTGGCAATTTCAATAAGATCGAGAAATGTGCTTGCTGGTAGACCCAAATTGAGTAAGCAAGTAAATTATATACTTGTGGTTAAAAATAAGCAGGTTGGTTGGCATGTTGTTTCAAATACTCTTCATCCGATGATCGAGTTAGCCGAACTTCACATAGAGTATTCCTCAATAATCATAAACTCCAATTCCAGGTTACAGTGGGTTTAAAGTTCAGGTATTAGTTACTGGATTGTGAGCTCGTAACATGCGCAACGTCAGACGGTTCAAAACAAAGTTTATTCCGAATAGTTCTACAATTCTGTTAGACTTATGTTAAGTGTTTCAGTAAATTACGTTGAAACCGAAATATACTTGTTGTTGGAAGAGTTTTGTCATTTATTTTCGGTTATCTGCAAACACAAACAATTGCGCCGTATAACTGTCTGAGGCTCCAATGTATAATGCAGGAATGCGATAAGGGTTCTTAGCGAGTACATAAATACGGTTGCAGAGAAAATTAACTATTTGTTCCTGTATATTAAATTGAAGGGTGAATTATTCTTGGCATGGTTGAATAATCTTTAGAACCTAGTATTATTAACTACATAATGAATATACAATTTGCATGTGGAGTGGGAGGTCTATATTTATATGATAATGCATGAATATTTACTATACTCAAAAGTTACAAACTGTAATTAATTGATCTTGAAAATTGTGAAGGTCTAATTCTCAACGTTATCACAGGCTAGTTCTTTAAATTTTCATATGGTTTTGGGAATACTGGGCTAGTTGAATATGTTTTGTTTTATCAAACTGCATGTACACTTCCGAGCAGAGCATTCGGGAAGTGTGGGGTTATCTCCAAATTATACAATAAGTGTGACTTAGTTGTCTTCCTTGGAAACTATTCAGTGTTATGGATTCAACACACAATAGTACACTAAATCTGTGAGGAAAATATGGCTTTCGTGAAAAAAAAAGGACCGAAGCAATTGTTGGGACCCCCGCCTTGGGAGTATTTGAGAAAACCAAAATATATTTGTACTTGATTTTCAGCGCGAACGTTAGGTCATTTTTGGAAAATTTTAGAATGTTTTAAAACAACTATATCATCTACAATTTATTTCATGCCGTCGCTGCACTGCAACCAAAAGTGGAAGAAAGAGAGGGCGCCAAAGTTTGCAAAAATCAATTTTTCTTCTTTGTCGCCGCGAAGAAATAGTACATCGTGTATCTAGTGATGTAATCTATACATTTCCGGACGACAAAGTAAATTGAAGCATTGAAGTATGGGAATGTGCTTTTATTAGGAGGTACACATACTATTTTTCTGGAATCGCAATCAACACTATCACAAATTAAGGAATTTTTGAAACGTTTATTACTCAATCACCAGATTATATATACTATGAATAAGGTACATTTAGAATATGAGAATTTTAAAATTACCAAGATATTTATGTAGTATTTGTTCACTTCTTAGGTTGCCTTAATATTTGGAGTGATGATCCCTATCAATTAAATTTGAATGACATAGAAGATTTTGGATCTAAGCTTTGAATCAAAATACCCGAAGATAGAACGAACAAACCAAGATAGTCTAGGAGCCAGAGTGGTATTGATGGTCTGAACATTAACCCGATGGTACTATGGTTCATCGTTAGAGGACGGTTCAATGATCAATTCATCTCACAGACCGAATTTTCCCCGGCTGCTAGTTCTCGAGATACAGCATCCGCATTTTTTCTTTTTTTTGACTGGAGGTTAACCCTTCCCAAGTTGCGGTTACTTGAGAATCATGCCATTCTTATACACTTCCACCATGTGCCATCATTTTTCATCGTGTCCGTTTATCAGGCCAGTCAGTTAAAATTGAACCGAAAATGGACTGCTAGTTAACCTCCTCAAACCTGGTGGAAAATGTTCATTGGTATTGGCAATTATTAACATACCCTATGCCATCAAAAGTTATCGTTCCATTTCCGAGTAATTGGCCATTATTTGGACCAGAAAATTTTCTTTTTTTCATTTTGTGGATAAAACTTGCGGGTTACAAGGTAACATGATGACACCATGTTGAATAACTTTATTGAATGTCAAATAAAGATTTAAAATTATTGCCATCACTCCTTGCCTATTTCAACCCACCAAAACCCTCTAAAACAACCCAACAAAAAAATATGAATCATATGATGATATGACCAATTTTATGATAAATTAGTCAATCATCGAGACTCTGGCTGGGTTCAAAATTGAAACAGCTCTTCTTTATTCATTTTTTTCATTCTGCTGGTTGATTTTATGGAGTTTTTGGTGGTTGAAATAGGCAAGGAGTGATGGAAATAATTTTAAATCTTTATTTGACCTCCAATAAAGTTATTTAACATGGTGCCATCATGTTATCTTGTAACCCGCAAGTTTTATACACAAAATGATAAAAAAGAAACATTTTTGGTCCAAATAATGGCCAATTACTCGGAAATGGATCGATAACTTTTGATGGCATAGGGTATGTTAACAATTGCCAACACCAATGAACATTTTCCACCAGGTTTGGAGGGGTTAACTTGCAGTTCATTTTTGGTTCAATTTTAACGGGTCGGCCTGATAAACGGACACTATAAAAATTATGGCACATGGTGGAAGTGCATAAGAATGGCATGCTTTTCAAGTAACCGCAACTTGGAACGAGTTAACTTCCAGTTAAAACAAAAAAAAAATACGGATGCTGTATCTCGAGATCTAGCAGCTGGGGAAAATTCGGTCTGTGAGATGAATTGTTCATTGAATCGTCCTCTAACGATTCACCATAGTGTCATCGGGTTATTAATGTTCAGAACATCAATATCGCTCTGACTCCTAGACTAAGATCATTTGTGATAAACGAAACTTATATGCCATTGTGTAAAAAATATGTTGCATATCGTCCAGAAAATTTTTAAAGTTGCCGCTTTTCCTTCAAGTATTCAGATGAGAAAGGTTGCAGGCAAGTAGTGGGAATACATCAGTTCGGCAAAATACCTCAAATTGTCGCAACATTTTCAAACCATATGCACATTGTTTCCATCGGTCATCTGCGACAATTTCGGTCAATGCTGGGGCAGATTTGATTGCTTTAAAGATGCATTGGGGATAGAAATCCTCAACCGTTGCCGGAGGATATATAGAGGAATCTTCTATGAAAAAGTGGATACAGCAGATAAAATATTTAGAGAGGGAAGTGACAAAGAGAAATCTCTTGGATAGTAGACTTCCGCGGACTGCTAATCTTGAAAAATCTTGTCTTCCGGATGGATTCCGCGTCACAATAGCTCGACTTGATATCAAGTCGAGCTATTGTGACGCGGAATCCATCCGTAAGAAAAGATTTTTCAAAGAGAAATCTGCCAATGCTATTAGTATTATTGCCGAAGAAGAAAACAGCAATGACGTTACTATTCAGGTAACATGAAAGATGAATTTAGAGGGGGAAGTGACAAAGAGAGTTCAGCCTAAGTTTAATAGTTGTACAAGCTGCAACATAACTATGAATATACAAAAGTAGTTATAATAAGCGTTTCAGATGTGTAATACTAGATTCATTGAATGTTCTTAATTTTAGTTGGTTGTTTGCGTATATTTATTGTCTGTCTAAGATGTATATCAGAAACCGGTAGGGACCGATTTTGACGGCCTAGGTCGGCAATAGTTCGTTGCTTAGCAGCGGACTAAAATACTAGATTAGCGAATTTTGGGGTCTAAAGTTGCTCCGGGGAAGTAGACATTCTTGAGCGATTCCAAAAAAAATATGTTTACTCCACAGTGGAAATATAAGGGTTGTAGAGCCGGAAAAGCCTACAAAACATACAGGCACTTTCTCCTACGATGCATCGTTACGGAGATATCGCGGTTTCATTTTCTAATATGTACTGGTTTGTAAATACCCACTGCCACTTAATGCAGTTCCTGGTGAAAGAGAAGTGGGTCCGTCTAAAGTAACTCCGCCGGGGGTGAACAAAAGCTGCCTCGGCTGGATAGAATTCTGCACGATATGGCTCTACTCATAAAGTCCGGTGTCGGTGCTTCTTATGCCAGGCCTTTCTGGGAAATTGATTAGTGGCCGAGGCAACGATATGTGGAAGACCGATGATAAGAGGTCGACGGCGACTCGTCAAACGGGAGCTGTTATAAAATATAACACTAACACGAGTAGACAGGGGGAGAGGGGCCCGGACGGATCAAAAGACCATCTCCTCTCCAATATAGGCGTAGGTCTCTGTGGGGCAGTTGGCGTGCTGTTAAGTAGGAGAGGGCACTACGTAGTATGTCTAGAGTCTAACGACGGGAAGGCAGGGGGTGTGAAAACCCCCACAGTTATTATCATGCCACTTAATGCAGCGTCATAGGCTTAGCGGTTGCGACATCAACTTGGCCCCTCATTTCCAAGCCAAATCAAAACTCGTAGCGCTACTAGCAAAGGATGACATTTTGAGAAATTATGACAGAAATTTACTTCCGTAGCATTGTGCGGTTGTGCCACTTGCACGCTGTTTCCGTTTGAAACATTCACACAATTGCGACCAAGAGTGTCTCCATTCCACCTTCACCTGATGCGGCGGATCTCTATAGCCAAAGACTGTATTTTCGAGTGCAGAGTTGTTTGGGTAATTACTTCGATTACTTCGATTGGGGTTGGAAATAGACGGTACAAAGAATTGAACCAGATATTAGTACAAGGGAACCAGTGCCTCAAAACGTCATGAACCTAATCACCTGCGATTGTAAAACCAATAATTATGATGGTGCAGCTTACAGATGCAAATCCAATCTTGTGTGCTCAGTTGCTCACAAGTACTGTGAAGGGAAAAACTGCAGCAACGTGTCTCATTCGATATAGAGGAAACTGAGATTGATGTGGCTCATTCACAAGTTTTCCAATAGCCCACTACATCAATCAGTGTAGCGGACGACAATGTATAAGACATTGAAGAAGAGTCGACTATGTTACAGCAACGAACTCTATTGAAGCTGTTTAAGAACTGCCAAAGAAGAGGAAAAGCCAGACAATTAGAAAAAAAATGGATCGTTATAGACTATTGAAAGATAAGAATCTGGTAAAATATCTTCGAAACGTTTTAACAGCTGCAAATTTTTTTTCCATCAATATCAACTTAATTATGTGTAATTGATATCTTTGAATAGATTATCAACGAAACCCTGTATATAAGGCGATTACACTGACATTCTGTATGTCGATTCTGAAATATAATATTTTCTCCATTCTGAATTCTCATTATCGTGGGTTCGCTGATTATTTCCAAAATAAAGGCACTATAACCATCTCCGGATCGTGAAAAAAAGAGCTCATATTTTTTGTTAGTTTCTTCCGCTCTATAACTTCTATATTTCCGTTGTAGAGTAGAAATTCTTTTCTCTCTTAGAAGAAGAAGAAAAAGTGATTTTTGGCAATTTTGACGACCACCGCTTCTTTCACTCTTGGTTGTAGCGACTGCAAGTGATAAATTGTGTAGATAATATTGTTCACTATAATTTTTTTGCACAAAATTTTTCTCCACGACCTACTACCTACCTCGGAGAAAATCGTATTCAAAAATGTTTTGATATTCTCAAAAATGTTCATGAATGGAGGTTCCAACTTTTTGGTTTTCAGCTCGCTTCATGCCTCGCTAATGATTTATTAAGAAAAATAGCACACATAATTTTTCAGATTCACTGTACTACAATATCTGTTCGCGGGAAATAGTTATCACCATCACACAGTTGGAGCTGATTATCCATATGCATTGATTGAGATAGAAATAGTGAACTTTGGCATATTCAATTCGGGTCGCTATTGAAGTTCTTAATACAGTGATTCTGTATATGATACTTCCAACCACTATGAATTTGATGCAATAGGCCAGGCGTCTTTTGGAATATTTTGAGGCATACAAAATTTAAAAAGGTTTCGAAAGAGGGATGAAAGTCGTCCAGCGTAGAAGCTAGAATTTATCAATCTTCATTAAGCTTAAAGCTCCGAGCATCGAGTGATTGATAGCTTGTGAAGAAATCTACCATTTATAAGCATTAGTTCGAAAAGTTTGAATGCATTCTTCTGCACACAATATTCGTAATAATGTTTCATATTCGTTTTCGAATATTTTTTTCATCAATTTAGTATCAAGTATTGAGTTGATTTGAAGACGAACATATCAATCCAGTTCCATATAATATGTCTTGTAATCAGTATTCAATAATCCGGAACCTGACTAAGTTTTGTTCCATTTTTATTCCAACAGATTGTAGGCATAGTTGTTTTTTCAAAGCAATGGCTAAAATCGAATTACGCTAGCTACCTGTTGAAAAATATAATCAAAGTAGAAAAAAATGATGTAATTAAAAATTTCTTTGATAACGGATGGATTTTCAATTTTGTTTGCATCGTCTCGAGTTATGGGAATCCAAAATGATAAAAATGAGAATGATTAGGAGAATATAAAGCTGAAATATTTCACTTAATTATTGTAATAGCTTCATTTAGAATATGATTTTCTCTCGCCTCATTATTCGCATTTCCGTAGCCCAAATATTTCTTAGAATGATGGAATGATGACCAGACAATTTGTTCTCTAATCCGATGCGTCAAATTTTTTGGTGTTCCGAAACTATAAGCAATTATCAAAGAATAACAATGATAAAATTCTGTACGTGATTAATAAATTCAACAATTCTCACTGAAAACTTCGATGTACGTGTAAAATGGAAGTGAACAAAAACATTCATTCCCTTGATATGAACATCAGGCATGATGCAGAAGGGAAAATAAAAGCTTCGTGGTTCACTGAAGAAGTTTGGTCCTAACGTTATCTTCACTTCAATTCCGTTGGACCAACAAAATGTGTTATAAGCAGCCTTACAGATCGCGCTGCTGAATGGTTCCACCGTCCCAAAAATTAAAAAATTGTTCGTTATAGACTGGAAATAAATGGCTATCCCAAAAATATTTTTCAATCCCATCATTAAAGAAAGAATAAACAAAATCTATAATAGAACGTCATATATAAATAATATAAACGGTATATAAGTAATTTTATAACATTACCATACATTCGGATGACCTCAGAGAAAATTAATAAATGTTTAAAAAATAATGAGATAAATGTTGCGCATAAACCTACTAATTATGTTGGAAAATATTTTTCAAATCTGAAACCTTCAACATCTAAAGATAAACAAACCCATACAGTATACAAATTAAATTGTTTAGCTTAAGCTGGGACTTTACAGAAATCTCTTTGCAATATTTACAAAAAAGAATGTATGGCCTTAAGTATGGTAGTGTAATGTATTTGATTATTAATTATCACGATTGAAGATTATCCTTAGATTTACATCTTATACACACATATGTGCCTTCTTTGTTTTATGTAGTTTTTATAATTGATTGCCGATGCGAGATATGAATGACGTGCATCGCCAGTCGTAGAAATACTATATAACTAATATATAGTTCTCATGATGTGTATCGGGTTAACAATAAATCAGCTATGTAATATTAAGAAGACTTATTATTATGTACAGGCCAACTTAACCACGATACAACAGTATAGTACAAGGAACAAAAACTTAGAATATTCCACTGTAGTTGCTAAACACTGTTTTGATTATAACCATTAATTCGATCACAAAAATTGTAATATTTCAACTGACGAAACCATTCATTAGAAAAGATCTATTCGGGAGACGATTCACATAAAACGTGGCTTCAAGTCTGTAAATCATTGAACAGACATTCAATCATTAAGTCAAATTTTTTGGGATAAAATTAGAACAAACTGTTATCATTACAAACTACGCCCTCTAGCAATTTTATTAGGAACTATCGTGTACCAATAGATACGACAATTGAAAGTACTATCTTTTCTTCCATACAAGCTCAAGTTTACTAAAATCTTATTAGTAGCTTAGAAACTATATCGATTCAAATGATTACACTTACAATAGCTTCCCCCACTCTTATAAAGGTCGGTACGCCAATGAGCTCTCAACCAAAATGATGTGAAATTATCTGACCTTTCTAATGACGTTAACAAAGATATATACCTTGATGTGAGAATTTCCAGAGAAATTTGGAAATTTAATGATCAATTTTCAATTGCGCCCACTTGCGGCAAAATGAGTAATATAAAAATAATTTCCAGGATTTTTCCATGACCACTTTAACGATGAATTTTTTCCCACATTTCCATTCCCAGTAGCTCCTGAGATATGGCCGAGAGCCGCCCTTAACTGATCATGCTGTATATCCATACTTTTTTAAAGAAAAAAAAAGGAATGTGGCACTCGGGGACTGCCGCGGTAAAGCTATTGCATAGCATTTTTTATCAACTCATGCAATTATAATTATTTATTTATTTTTTATTTATGCAGTTTTTTTTTCTTTGATATGATTTCAAGTTTTCTCTTTGATATTAATTCAAGTTACACTTTTTGAGCGTGGTGACCGATAAGAAAACAATTTTTTTTCTTTTATTGAATAAATGAGAAGTTAATATCGTTTAAAATATTTTTATTATCTTACAATACATGTAGGTTATTCAGGAATTTTTATCATTGAAACTGTAGGTTTATGGTAACTGAAATAAGAAACATAAGTTTGAGACTTGATATCCTCTAAATATCTGGAAAATACCGCGTCAATGGTGGTCCCATATTTTGTTGTGGATTCTTGTGGATCATTATTCATTTTCAAATTCAATTTTTCCGAAAGAAAAGTTGTCAACCGCTCTGATTTTTTATCAGCGAAGTTGATGTTGAAATCGCCAGCCAAGATAAGTGGAAATTTATTACCATTTGTACCAAGTATTTTCGACCCTTCTTCAGTGTACTCCAGTAAAGTGCGACGAATAAAATGCTCTACCTCGTCCAATTATGGATTCAGAGAAATGTAAATTGCTACCATGACTATGTGTAGGCCATTTCTAAATTTGCATAAGCACGCACAAATATCTCCAACAAATGAGCGCCTAACATAACATCGCTAACGTGTGCAATATTTATTTCAATATTCGGAGTCATAATGTTAGTAACATTATTATTATTTTGGTAAATAGCTACCCCACCGTTTAGAACAGTATCTACAACAGGATATATACTCACATGTATACTCACATGGGCGCACATGCGGTGAGTGTGGCATTATAAAGATATGATAGATACCTATACACCTATATACTTTCTCACAAGCAGCTACTTACGTATTCGTCCGATTTCGGAGCAGCTCGTCTCGATCCGTGCGAGCTTCGTACAGTCGTACGATATAATACATACACGTTAAGCGAACGCTCGGCGTTAGGTTTTATTTTCGCTACGGAATTTCTTGATTCGATCGCCGCGCTCAAAGCCGGCGATAAAAGCTATGCAATAGCTTGAAAACCAACACAATATCTCGCATACTGATGCCATAGGAAGTAAATAAAAAAAAATCTTTAGAATATCGATCTTAAGAAGATATTACCAAGGCAGTATAAGATTTCCTCAAAATTTTCGGTCGCAACAGATCTGGTAGAGCAAGCCTGCTCCAAAATGCCAAAGTCGATCTTAGAACTAGGGAAACCCGAATCAACGTCAGGGTCTCCGTACGTTCTCACGAGCTGGTAGAATTGGACATGTTGATTAATAACATTGTATGGATAGGATTCGAGCCCTGGCCGTGGTAAGGAGAAATCTGGCCAGACAGGTTAGCCACATCTGGGTGAATTCTCTGTTCCGAGATCGCCCGTCCCGGCTTCTTCAATCTCCACCACTCATAATTGCTGCCCCCGTACTGTGGAGGAGGTCGAGCATTTCTGGAAAGGAGTGTAACAGTCACCACGTCCAATTCACTCAGACACCCCATCCCTAGCACACTTCGAAACCTTTGGCACTGAACATGAACTTCCGCAGTGTACGAGGCAGTCAGTGAGGATGATGTCCGACAGGCTCTTGTCGGTGCCGAAAACTTGGCTGCTCCCGGCCCTGACAGCATTAACATATGGTCATGGAAGAAATTCTCTTCCACTCACCGCCGAATGGTCATAGTCTTTGACTCTTGGCTTAAAGAGGAGCGGCAAATTCCAAGTCCGGCCGATCACACTTACCGCAACACCTGCTACAAGTATCTTATATGCTAGGTTGTTGAGATCGATCGGTCCTGTAATTAATAACATCAGCAAGCAACGTGGGGTAAAGAAAGGCATGTAAGGTTGCCAGGAGAACCTAGTGATGGATAGATTTTTCATTCAGAACTCCATACTCTATAAGGCGCAAGATTTTCATGGTTTGGATTGACTACCGCAAGACATTTGATTCAACATCACATGAACTAATATTGTATTTGCTCCAATGCCTCGTGGGAACAACCACACTAGTGAAATGAATAGAACATCTGTTGTCACTCTGAGCGATTCGTTCTGACATCAATCATATCAGAAACACGACAAGTCTTGACAGAATTGGTAACTTTCAAGAAAGGTGTTTCCGAATGAGACTCCTCGAGTTCAATGTTGTTCAACATGTCACTGCTGCCGCTCTCCCTTGCACTAAGACGAACTCGTGGATATTATTCTGGATCACCAAACGACCAGAGGCATGAGATCACCAATTTATATTGGTTATTTATAGATTTTATGATCTTAGGCTGTATGCCTCTGGGGATAAGAACCCCAATCAAGTTCTCAACATGGTTCAAGAATATAAACGAGTAGTAGGCATGTATTTGGGATTGGACAATTGCGCAGTTTTTCACTTGAGAAAAGGATGGTCTACGGAAGTACACTAGAATATACAGCTTTCCGACGGAAGCATCTTCAAACTTCTTGATGCTGGAGAGACCTATCGATGCCTGGGAATTGAACATCGTAATAAATATGACGCTTCCCAGAACAATGTTCCCAGCCTTACCAGGTGTGCGCGTTAGTGACACTAAATTTTGGATGTCCCATAATCCACTTTCATCTGAAAAAAACTATGTTATCTCGATTCCTTGAAAAAAGGTAGTTCTCCTGTACTAAATGCGAGAAGTGACGAAGATATTTCACTTAGTCGCCTCATCCGGAGACTCATCTCTCTCGGACCACTTTGTTTGAAAAAATTTCGCTTCCATAAAGGATAAGTAATAATTTTATAGTAAGTAACTCACTATAAGCGGTTATTGATTTGATTTCAAAAATTACTGAGCTGCTTTTTCTTCTCACAAGTCTAAAATGCGGAAAATCAATGTTTAATTGAAATGTATGTATACTACAATCTGATTCCTAAGCACTTTTTCCATTTGATAGTGCTTTAGTTAACTTTTAACCTCAACGCTCCTATATCAGGAACACCATATCTGTTGTATGATAACAGTGTTCGATGAAACAATTTTCCATACAATGTCAGATTTCATTTCATCCATGCTGAAACTTCATTATCAAAGTGAAGAATTGATTGCAATCTTTTCACAAAACTGAGCAAAAGCGTTGATTGAAAGGCAAACGGCAAGAGCAAGTTCTATATTTCACATCCGTACTTCGTGTTGCAACTAAAATGTTATGGAACATGCGAGATAAACTAGTAGATAATGATAGAACACTCGTTATTAATTCTAGAACGAAATATCTGCCTAATAATCAACGAAAAATTCATACTCAATATGACATGGGGCGATCACGTGAGAATATGCATTTCGCGTGTACGAACAGACAACTGCAATGCCTATTATTTGCAAGAAATATTAACGTGAGAATAAACAGATAGTTACATGCATTGGAGGAATTATAAGACTTGTTATCACCACTATGACAGATACACCAAAATGGTAAGCATTGAATTCATCTAGAATTCATTGAGTGGAAATTCTATCGGTGTTATTGAAGAACTTGAAGACCCAATTATATTCAAGCATTCGTGCTAATCTGTAATATAATCATAACATTGGAGAAAATTCGAGTATGACTTATTGTACATTTTAGCATATCCGTTGCGAATTTGTTCTTCCTTGAAAATCTCAGGTTCTATTGGTCACATAATGCATAATATATATTGTTTGAAATAAATAATAGTTGCTAGACACGTTTTCAATATATTTGAATAATCTGATTTCAGAATGATATTCGCAAACAAGGCTTTTGTTATTTCATCTTGCTAAATGTCAGCAGAGAATATAAATGATGGAACTTATAACGATTCCTTAAATTTCCATGAGAAAAAGTCGTAGACAATTAAATAATTATGTTGGATGATATATTCATTCTTTATTTATGCATTATTTTTTTTCTTTGATATTAATTCAAGTTTTTTCTTCCATATTAATTCAAGTTACACTTTTTGAGCGAGGTGACCGATAAGAAAACAATTTTTTTTCTTTTATTGAATAAATGAGAAGTTAATATAGTTTAAAATATTTTTATTATCTTACAATACATGTAGGTTATTCAGGAATTTTTATCATTGAAACTATAGGTTTATGGTAACTGAAATAAGAAACATAAGTTTGAGACTTGATATCCTCTAAATATCTGGAAAATACCGTATCAATGGTGGTCACATATTTTGTTGTGCATTCTTGTGGATCATTATTCATTTTCAAATCCAATTTTTCCGAAAGAAAAGTTGTCAACCGCTCTGATTTTTTATCAGCGAAGTTGATGTTGAAATCGCCAGGCAAGATAAGTGGAAATTTATTACCATTTGTACCAAGTATTTTCGACCCTTCTTCAGTGTACTCCAGTAAAGTGCGATGAATAAAATGCTCTACCTCGTCCAATTTTGGATTCGGAGAAATGTAAATTGCTACCATGACTATGTGTAGGGTAGGCCATTTCTAAGTGCATAAGCACGCACAAATATCTCCAACAAATGAGCGCCTAACATAACATCGCTAACGTGTGCAATATTTATTTTAATATTCGGAGTCATAATATCACTAACATTATTATTATTTTGGTGAATAGCCACTCCACCTTTTGGAACAGTATATATACCTACATGTATACTTACGGGGCGCACATGCGGTGAGTGTGGCATTAAAAGATATGATAGATACCTATTATACACCTATATACTTTCTCACAAATAGCTGCTTATAGTCTAGGAGCTAGACCGATATTGATTGACTGAACATCAACCCGATGGCACTATGGTTTATCGTTAGAGGACGAGTCAATGACCAATTCATCTCACAGACCGAATTTTCCGCGGCTGCTAGATCACGAGATACGGCATTAGCATTATTTTTTTTTGACTCGAGGTTAACCCTTTCCAAGTTGCGGTTAGTTGAAAAGCATGCCATTTTTATACACTTCTACCACGTGCCATCATTTTTTATCGTGTCCGTTTATCAGGCCGACCAGTTAAAATTGGACCGAAAATGGACTGCAAGTTAACCCTTCCAAACCTGGTGGAGAATTCTTCGGTGTTGGCAATTGTTAACATACCCTATGCCATCAAAAGTTATTGGTCCATTTTCGAGTAATTGGCCATTAGTTAGACCGAATATGTTTCTTTTTTTCATTTTGTGGATAAAACTTGCGGGTTACAAGGTAACATGATGACACCATGTTAAATAACTTTATTAGAGGTCAAATGAAGATTTAAAATTATTGCCATCACTCCTTGCCTATTTCAACCCGCCAAAACTCCATAAAATCATCCGGCAGAATGAAAAAAATAAATAAAAAAGAGCCGTTTCTATTTTAAACACAGCCAGAGTCTCAATAGTTGACTAATTTATCATAAAATTGCTCATATTATCATATGATTAATATTTTTTTGGGGGGTGGTTTTAGAGGGTTTCGGGGGGTTGAAATAGACAAGGAGTGATTGCAATCATTTTAAATCTTCATTCGACCTCCAATAAAGTTATTTAACATGGTGCCATCATGTTGCCTTGTAACCCGCATGTTTTATCCATAAAATGAAAAAAAGAAACATTTTCGGTCCAAATAATGGCCAATTACTCGAAAATGGACAGATAACTTTTGATGGCATAGGGTATGTTAACAATTGCCAACACCAATGAACATTCTCCGCCAGGTTTGGAAGGGTTAACTTGCAGTCCATTTTCGGTCCAATTTTAACTGGTCGGCCTGATAAACGGACACGATAAAAAATTATGGCACATGGTGGAAGTGTATAAAAATGGCTTGCTTTTCAACTAACCACAACTTGGGAAGGGTTAACCTCCAGTCAAGAAAATGAAAAAATGCGGATGCCATATCTCGATATCTAGCAGCCGGGGAAAATTCGGTCTGTGAGATGAATTGGTCATTGAAACTTCCTCTAACGATGAACCATAGTGCTATCGGGTTAATGTTCAGTCAATCAATATCGGTCTAGCTCCTAGACTATTACATATTCGTCCGATTTCGGAGCAGCTCGTCACGATCCGTGCGAGCTTCGTACAGTCGTACCATATACATACACGTTAAGCAAACGCTCGGCGTTAGGTTTTATTTTCGTTACGGAATTTCTTGATTCGGTCGCCGCGCTCAAAGCCCGCGATAAAAGCTATGCAATAGCTTAAAAATGAATAAATATCAGTATAACATAATCAACCATTACTACAAACAACGATAGCTTGAGAAAAAAGTTCCACCGGATTGTGTAAGAAGATCGATGTCCTTCACACATATCATTTCTAATCCTTGAATAATAAATACACCTTAACGCCATTGAAATGTCATACACATGTCCAATGTACTAAATTCATTTTTATGCAAAGATACGTACTGGATTATATTATTCCAAAGGGTTTTCTCTTATAACGACATGAAACAATAGAATTTTCGATAATTAGAAATTAGTCTATTCCCCCAGTAATTTCTGTAGAAAACGTGAATAGAAATAATCTGTTTTCACTATAAATATGAGAAACAATCACCCTTACTATCTGAAAATACAGTTAAAGTAATGAGGACCTTTAAGCTATCAAGTAGCTATCATCAGGGTAAACTGAATTAGGAAACAAAATGTGCGATTACCTTCCGCTCGAGATAAATCTGCATTCATTAAATTGCTTTTCAGCTTATTCTTTTCAAACCCTTCTGAATCACCTAGATATTTGTCATTACTGTATTTTAAGAGTGATAAACTTTCTTCTTGAGAAATGGTGTGACCTGTATCCAGAATATGCTCGGCTAAAACCACGGTCGTACATACAGGTCTGGGAACTCGAGGCTATTTCCTATGTGAGAAGTGAGTCCGCTAAGCGTCAACTGCCGCGTAGTACCAACGGATGGCACAGTAGCCGAAGAATGATCTCTGACACGTATATGACCGTGTTCTCTGGCAACTGTCATTGTTGACTTGTAAACAAAAGAAATACCGGCGTTTTTAGAAAAAAAATGATAAACAGTGCATTGTGCCGAAATGCAAAACGGGAAGTGTAAAGCAAAAAATTTCTGTCTTTAAAGTGCCGAAAGATGCGGAAATGCGAAAAAAGTGGATGCTTGCGATTCCGGAAAGAAATCGTTTTAACGAGGTCTTTTATGGGTGCGAAAAAGGAGAAGTTATTTTCAAGGTGAGTAATACATTTTGACAAGAGTAACAGTTCTATTCCTATCTCAAATCAGAATAGTAAATATTGCGTTATGAGAAAAATTATTTTACTTAATGTGATTGTTGCCATATTTCGATCCAAGCGCTAGCTGGTGGCTGAGCGAGGGACTACGAGTTTGGCGGCATGTAAGAGACTCATGTCAAACAATAGAGTTCTCAGATCTGTATGTACGACCGTGGCTAAAACTGATTTTTTATCATTATTTTTACTTGCCTCACTATACGTAGTATATAATAAAAGAGGAGTATGATAATTGCGCCAATTTATTTTCCAGATTTTTGCGAATATATTCGATTAGAGCATTGCTGATTTGTAGACTATTTTTGACATCTGTGTGTGTGTGACGTGGAACGTGAAACGTGTGACATGTGACGTGTGACGTGCGAAATGTGACGAGCGACTTGTGATATGTGACGTGTGACGTGTGCCGTGTGACGAGTGATATGCGACCTGTGTCCTGTGACGTGTGACGTGTGACGTATGGTACGCCCACGGTCGTACATACAGGTCTGGAAACTCTATGGTTGACATGGATTTCTTACGCGTCGCCAAACTCGTAGTCCCTCGCTCAGCCACCAGCTAGCGCTTGGATCACGAAGTGGTAAAACGATTACTCCCCGGAATAGCAAGCAGTGTTACTAAGTATTCTGATTTGAGAGAGGAATAGAACTGTTACTTTTGTCAAAATGTATTACTCACTTTCAAAAATAACTTCCCCTTTTTCGCACACATAAAAGACCTCGATAAAACACATTCTTTCCGGAGTATGTACTTATTATCTAAGGCTTTTTTTGGTATTAATTTAAAAAGGAAATGTATGAAAATAATCGATCGCATATAAACATTTTTCTTATTAAATTAGGATTACAATCAAAATACTAGTACACTCGACGGGTCCGGAAACCTCGACTATGTTGACACTCCCAATTTTTCTCGTAACGCCATATGTACTATTCTGATTTGAGAAAGGAATATAATTGTTACTCTTGTCAAACTAGGCAAGGAG
Source organism: Endomychus coccineus (assembly GCA_958510875.1). Lineage (NCBI taxonomy): Eukaryota > Metazoa > Arthropoda > Insecta > Coleoptera > Endomychidae > Endomychus > Endomychus coccineus. Next base: position 64,673,707 of record OY294069.1, read on the forward strand.
TGATGGCAGTGATTCTGAAGAGCCGTTTCTATTTTAAACACAGCCAGAGTCTCAATAGTTGACTAATTCATCATAAAATTGGTCATATTATCATATGATTCATATTTTTTTGGGGGGTGGCTTTAGAGGGTTTCGGGGAGTTGAAATAGACAAGGGGTGATTGCAATCATTTTAAATCTTCATTCGACCTCCAATAAAGTTATTTAACATGGTGCCATCATGTTGCCTTGTAACCCGCAAGTTTTATCCACAAAATGAAAAAAATAAACATTTTCGGTCCAAATAATGGCCAATTACTCAGAAATGGACCGACAACATTTGATGGCATAGGGTATGTTAACAATTGCCAATACCAATGAATATTTCCCACTAGGTTTGGGGGGGTTAACATTTTCGGTTCAATTTCAACTGGTCGGCCTGATTAACGGACAGGATAAAAAATGATGGCACATGGTGGAAGTGTATAAGAATGGCATGGTTCTCAAGTAACCTCAACTTGGAAAGGGTTAACCTCCAGTCAAAAAAATGAAAAAATGCGGATGCTGTATCTCGAGATCTAGCAGCCGGAGAAAATTCGGTCTGTGAGATGAATTGATCATTGAATCATCGTCTAACGATAAACCATAGTGCCATCGGGTTAATGTTCTGACCATCAATATTGCTGTGGCTCCTAGACTATAAGGATCACGTATTCTGTGGAATTTTTATGATGAAACGAGAGTTTCACCATGTTCAAGGTTGAAATCATTTAATTTTGCTTCGTACGGATTGGGCGTTGCTAAATTCCTCAACTAACACAGTTTGCTAGGTTATACGAGGGAGAATTACTGTCTGAAATGATTGATATCATTAAATTAAAAGTGAAAGTTTATATTTTAAATTATTCGAGATTACAACGGTACATGATTTTAATGATTGATTTACTGATGCAATGCATTTAGGGTTCCTGGAAATCGGTTATAAAGGACCATCATTCAACATTCACCGAATTATTATAAACCTCTTCTCCATTATTTGTCTGCAGGATGTTGGGGCGACCTCTCTCATGAACAAATATGTGTTTAACTATTAACTACCATCTCCTGAAATTTCAGGAAGGTCTCTTCGATATCTTCGATTCCATGACCCTTATTTGATGATAACATTCATTGATTTCAAGAATGAGACATTATGTACAGTCAATTATTATAATAATGTTCAGTTATTCAGTAAAATTACATGAACTCAAATGAATTACTTGTGAAAAAAAGATACAGATTCATTTAGCTTCAAGCTATAATCAACAACCATCATTCACCTGCCCAGATAATAGTGTATTGAGTAGAAATAAAGATAAGCATCTAAAAAAAGTAGTAATAATTATCTCCAATAATGAAAATTAGTTCTCGGGAAAGAATTCAGCGAAATAATAAATAAAACTACTTTGTTATACTATCACTGATATTTAATATAGTCGTTACTATAGTTTCAACACTAAACGTGACATCGTTTGAAGATGACACGTTTAGTGTGGAAACTATAGTAACGACTATATTAAATATCAGTGATAGTATAACAAAGTAGTTTTATTTATTATTTCGTTGAAATGATGAACTATCACAAAGTAACGGCTTCCACAATTGAATTTTCAAAAGAATTTACTCATTTCTTCTTTTAGAAATAGGGAGGAAATTTATCTATCATAATTAAGATTTTATTTTCTGTTTAAATCTAGGAAATGTTTCATGTATCAAATCTGTAGGAATTGAATTCTTTAGTTATATATTTCAAATTTTCAAATAAAAGTCAATGTTTGACACAATGCTTACTCAAAAATAATATTGATTTGTATGAAAATCCACATATGAGTTGGACTAAAAAATAGTTATATCGGCTTATTGCCACATATTCAGAAATTGACAACTGAGACAACACACTCGACTTGCAAATTCATAATTTATAGTCACATGTTGTCAACCACCTAACTGTCATGATCGCTTGCAGATCATTTACCATTTACCATCTCGCAAAGGAAAAATTGTTTATTCATTTTAGAGGTATGCTGATTTGGTTTGAAAGAATTATTACAGTTTCATGAAAATTGAATGAAAAATTTGGAACGTTAGGTACTGTCAAAATTTATGGACGCAGTCCTTACATTTTAAATTTCTGTACTGATTACTCATGCAATAGGTATATGAAATTTCCAGATAATCTTCATCTGATACCAAATAAACATAGTTTTTGTATTATCCAATGAAGTTTTCCCACAAACATGAACAAATATGGAATTTAGACAATACGCAGATCCTCATTGATATTTACTAATTCACCTCATGGACATAAACTCTATATTATTCACGACAATTTGCAGATAGAAATGCGAATGAGGCACGCAAAGGGGTTTATTTTGCACGCATGTTTCCTTTATCAGGGGCTTGTTATCGGTTCAGTTGTCAATACTAAGGCAATAACGTGTCCTGTACTTCCTCTATGTATTTGCACGCATTAGATTTTACAGTTATGAGTGGAATGTTTCACTGGAGCACGCCAACAATTGAACATGAGCCCTAATTAGAATAATGTAACCAAACTTCCATTCGATATTCATAAATTAATTACTCTATAATATGTCACCACATTATACTGAATACTGATTATGAAAAACTTTAAATGCACAGCCATTAACAGTCGAATTTTCTTGAAGCATGAATCTTTATTTTATTAAAATAGAAAATCCTAATATACAAATAAGCTAGAAAGTATAAAGTAAAAACGGTATGTGGTAGATATTGAATTGATTTGAGATTATGATAAACATTGGATGGATACATTATGTAGTTGATCATAAGATAAGCATAATAATATCTCAAAACAAAAATTGTAGCTACAGATAATGATTACATAATAACTATCATATTTGTACATTTGAAGCAAATTTCTTCAGTCCGTTTTTGAAAATGTTTAGAGATGGGCTACTTTCATTTACATTTGGTAATTTGTTGAACTGATTCATGGTGTTTTTGTGATTTGTTCTGATTATACACAAATTATTATTATTTTGAATGAAGTGGTGGTGAGTATCATGATGGAAGACAATGTACTGTTTGAAATAAGATGGTCCTAATTTGTTCAACATTTTGTTTACGAATATCATGATAAAATAAGACAGTCTCTGAGAATAGATTGCCAATTTGGAACATTAAGCATAATAGTAATAGGAGTATCCCTACCGCACTTTAAAATGATCTTAATACCAGGACTTCGAAGTTATTGGAGATGGGACAATTTATTCTGATTGAATAGATATAGGATAGGGGAACAGTAGTCGTAGTGCGGCTGAACAATTGACTTGTAACCTGTGATTCTTGACTCGGTTGAAAGATTATTGGCAATTCTATAAAGAAAAAATAATTGTTTATGAATATATTGAAAATGTTCATCAAACGATAAAGTGTTATCCATCTGGAACCCCAGATATCTAGTTGTATTCACTACTTCAATTCTATCATCATAGATGTTGAGATTAATATTTATTGAGTCTATTTGGAAGTATTTAAATTTGGTAGTGATTATCACCACTTTTGTTATCGATACATTCAGCTTGAGTTTATTCATTTTCAAATACTTGTCGACTCTTACTAATGTAGTATTTATTTTTTGTATATCTATTTCTATTTTCTCATTACAAAAGGGCTGTTTTGTATTTGTGGCGGTGGAGGTCAGGTGAGAAAATAACCGAAACTACCATTTTTTGCACCCTCTAAGTGGGATTAAAGTAAAGGGTTGATTGCACATGAGAACACATTTTTCATGCAGAATGCAACACCGTATGAAAACAAATTTTTTTCGCAAAAAAAGCAAAACTACCCTTTTTTTCACCCCTTAAATAGGGTTGAAAAAAGGGTGGATTGCACATCCTAACACGGTTTTTCATGAAGAATGCAACAATGCAATAAAAAGTAGGTGTTTCCATTTAAAATTTTTAATCTACCCCTCTCATCATCCCCTACATGGGTGAGGGTGGTTTTTCAGTAGCATCATTGAATTGATCTTTAAAAATAAGAGGAGCCCTGTTTTTTGTCTTTGCGATCCGATGATTTGTTTACGAGATATTCAACCGTTTCCAGACTTTTGGGTGCCCTTTTTTTCACCCCTTAAGTAGGGTTGAAAAAAGGGTTGATTGCACATCCTAACACAGTTTTTCATGAAGAATGCGACAATGCAATAAAAAGTAGGTGTTTCCATTCAAAATTTCAAAACTACCCCTCTCTTTTAGTAGCATCATTAAATAGATCTTTAAAAATAAAAAGAGGCGTGTTTTTTGTCTTTGCAATCCGATGATTTGTTTACGAGATATTCAACCGTTTCCAGACTTTCGGGACACCCAGTATAGTCGATATTCTCAACTAATTCATTTATGCTTTCTACAAAATAACTGTTGAAGTTATCTGACATTTCGGAATCATCTCTTAGGAATATAGGTTCGCAAGGTTTTTGAAACTGAATACTATTTGGAAAGTCTATGTCATCACCTTTAACCAGTTTTTTTTAAGTTTTCCACCTTTGTTTCGAGTAATTTCTATACCTATTTTTCAAAAAAATATAGCCCTTTTTTCTTTCCAACGCATTGACACTATAGTTTCCCAGTTCCTTGGATGTTTCCCTGTTATTTTGTTTTTCTGTATTTGAACAGTTTCTGAAGGCTCTGTATGCCTGATAACTATTCTTAATTTTACAGTAAACCTTATTATCAAACCATGACAAATGACTTGAAAAAAGAAATTAATTTGTTATTCTATATCATATTTCCTACAAAAAAGTTCATATAATAAATATTCCGATTTTCAACGTTTAATAATTAATTCGCTATTTTCAATTTTTTTATGGAAATATCACATTTCTATGCAATTGACCTCTTCCTAGAATCAGCAACGACTGTGAAAGGAATTGAATCATTGCAAATGGAAGAGCTATAAATAAGCTTTCATATGATACCATATTTATTGCCGAAATGGTATCATTTTTTATTTTCAGTTCATAACAATTGGGTGTCACCTGTTATTTGATGAAGTCGTGAAAATGCATACGTCAAATACTCAATATTTTTTCAAGACAAATATGGACGATAACTATTGTCAAAATATCGCCAAAGATCAAGCTTTAGAATAGTATATTTTTTCATCGCACGTGCAATAGCGAAGAAATTGTGTTAAATGTAACTAAACATCATACTGTAATTTCAAATTTTGCTTGTAGATAAGCTGTAAGGCAAGTTACAACATACACACAAAGGCTGGAAATTTTCAGAGGATTTGAAAAACCTATCCACAGCTCCCTTTGATCAACCGCTCGACCGCTATTCCATGGCATACTAGATTCCCTCCAGTTTCCTCAATTTTCCCCCGACAATTATGAAATCCAACAATTCGAATAGGAGTGAATTTATTTATACTATTTTAACAATAACAAGAACAATAACAATCAGAAGTTACTAGTTACAACATTTGCTCTGGATGATCCGCTGTTCCACCGTGTTAATTTGGAATTATTTTTTTTTTTAGATACGTGGGTGATTGGCAGCCATGGCTTGCTTAGAATGACCGCTACAGTGCACGTACTCTTGTAACTTTTGTTAATTATCAAGTACGCAAACAAAATCTTTTGCATTAGGCGAGCACCAAAAATATCCTACATTAGTTCTTGTGACCCGTTTATTTTCTTGCTAAGAATACACAATGCCGGAATTCGCTTACGATGAACTAACCGATATCCATTTTATGTATGGCTTCTGCAACGGAAATGCAAATGCAGGTGGTCGGGAATATTGGAGACGATATCCGAATAGACGTCTTCCTTCGGAGCGAACGTTCTTGAGAATCCATGAAAATCTTCGAAAACGAGGTAACTTCGATCAGCAGCGACGCGAAGGCATTCCGCGAATAAATCCCCAAACCAGCTAACGGACTGTAGCGCAGAACTTCTATGTTTCACACATGACTGTCTGGAGAACTGCAAGAAGAGCACAGCTCTACCCTTACCATTTTATGTTGAGGCAAGGAATGAACGTGAATGGAATTGTGCCGAGAATGGAATTCTGCAGATGGATTCTCCACAATGAGGTAGAGGACAATAGCTTCCTTCGACGTATCCTGTGGACAGACAAGTGTACTTTCACTAGATGAGGCGTATTTAAGATCCACAAATCCCATTATTACTCTAAAGAAAATACAAGAATGGTATGACAACGCGGGTTCCAGCAAAGATTCAGAATCAACGTCTGCATGGTATTATAAGAAAATTGCTCTTGGCACCATACGTAAATCTGCCGAGAAAATTTATATGGTGAGAGTAATCTTCGATTTATTGAAGAGGACTTACACATTCTTCTCGAGGACATCGCCCTGAACATCAGAGCGACAATGATATTACAGCATGACGGAGTTCAACACCATTTTGTTGAATACGTCTGCAAATATTCATATGAGAAACATTCCCGACATGGATTGGTCGAGTATGAACAGTTCCCTGGCCTACCAGGTCATCCGACCTCACACCACTCGATTTTTTTGCCTGAGGCTACATGGAAGCGAAGTTTACAAGAACCAAATTCACACGTGGGAAGAACTGACGGAAAGAGAGATACGGCGAAGAGCACGGACATGTCTGCGTCAACATGGTGGCCACTTCGAGCAAATTTTGTAATTCGTGCTATTTCTCATTGTTATTGTTCTTGTTATTGTTGAAATACTATGTATAAACTAACTACTATTCGAATTGCTGAATTTCATAATTATCGGATGAAAATTAAGGAAACTAGAGGAAATCTAGTACGCCGTGGAACAGCGGTAGAAAGGTTGATCATATGAAGCTGTGGATAAGTTTTTCAGATTATTTGATGAATTTACAGTCTATGGGTGTGTGTTTGTAACTTGCTTTCCAACTTCTCTACCAGCAAAATTAGCAATAACAGTAAACTTCGTATTTCACAAACCTTGATTTTGAGTTACATTTAACACAATCTCTTCGCTCATGCGATGAAAAAAATGACATACTATTCTGAAGCTTGATCTTTGGCGATAGTTTGATAACAGCTATCTTCCATATTTGTCAAAAATATTGAATATTTGACGTCTGAATTTTCACGACTTTATCAAATAACAGGTGACACCCAAATGTCATGACCTAAAAATAATAAAAATAATAGTACTTCGGCATTATACATGGTATCAGAGGAAAGTTTATCCATTGCTCTTCCAGTTGCAATGATTTAATTTTTTCTACATTCGTTGTAGATTGTAGGAAGAGGTCAATTGCATGAAAAGGAGATATTTTCATGAGGAAATAGAAAATAGCGAATTACTTGTTAACTGTTGAAAATCGGAATATGTGTTATATGAACTTTTTCGTCGGAAATTTAATACAGAATAACATATTAATATTCTTTTACATATATCCTGATATACGTATATCTTGAAAATCACCCCTCCGTTGATCTGCGGGTTGTGAAACTAGTGTTCTAGAAGTTGAAAGCTTCCCAAAAAACCAGATCTACATGTTGCTCAAAATTTCAACATTTCAGACTATTTTTATGTCTACTTCTGGAGGACTAATTTCTGTAATTGAAAATATATCGTGTGAATAGCACTTATTTATACATGCATGATTCTTCTTGAAAATAAAAGACTGTAAATTTCCATCAATTACACATTTAATCCAAGCATATTGCTGCGTAGTGTTTCATACTGTTTCATGATTCCAACATTCAATGATTAACACTAAGAGGTTCTTATGTTTAATCACTAGTGAGATATTCTTGATGAAGGCGAAAATGAATTGTGGAATAATAATAATATTTATTCATTTATTTTCTCTCCTTTCACATTTATACTTAAAATTATGTAAGATTAATGAGAAAAGAAAAAATAAGAAAAAAAGGGATTCCACTAACCTTGTGTTTGTAGTATCTCAAACTCATATTGAGTTAGCATAGACATTTGAAATAAATCTAAGATTACAAAACATATGACTTTCATTTCAGTATGTTGTATTATAAGAGCAGTAACAATCAAATAAGTTGAAACGCTGTTAACAAAAATAATTTCCAAACTTGACATACAACGTTAAGAAACAATTTAATGAGCATTCTGTTTATGAAAAATATACTTTTTTGAAGCAGTTTCGAATGGTTTCAAAGTTCAGGATTTGATAGTAGCCGGAAGGGAGTTCTAACACTTGAATAGGTTGTAAGAAAAGGCACGTTGGAAGATAGATAATCGACATGTAGGAGGACTAATATGCCCTTTATTCCTGATATTCAAGTTGCAAACATTGTTCCGAAACGTCACCCTCCTAAGCAAATATGGCGGTTGCTTAGTAATCAATAGTATATGAAAGTAAACACAAGAATCTAAGTAGTTCCTATTCTCTATCTTTAACCATTTGAGATCCTGTAATCTATAAGATAATCTTTCATAATTCATCATCATAATACTTCTCAAATATACCTTACACAAGAATCACACTTTAAGGTGGTTCTGGTTTGTTTTTATTGAGAAGCGGAAAACTCCATATATAATTAATTCACATCGGAATCTTCTGAAACGTCACGAAGTCAGTCTTGGTGAAGCTCGTGATATTCCCAACATTTCAAGAATAACAGTCAAATAACACCTACGCCTAAGAATATTATATAACTGATCACAATAATTGAGCAATTACTTGTTATAAACTAATCTAATCCACAAAGGTGGTACTGTTAGAAGGTATGTTGAAAACCAGGAATATAATATTGCTATCGCAGAAAATTTTCCTTTAAACCTCAAACAATTTTGGACTATAGAGGAGTTACGTATTTTATAAAATCTTGAGAGATATAGAATCTGAACTGAACAATATAAACAATTTGACCATTTCTTTCGACAGTATTAAGTCAAAATTCAATACATAATGACGATAAGTGAGGAAAGATTGACATCTGGAGTCTATAAGATAAATTGTGGATATTGTTCAAACTTGTATAAAGGTCAAAGTGGTAGTAGTAGAGTGGGTGAATATTTCAGGAATTTTAGATATAACAAACTCGACACCTCATTATGCCAAACATTTGTTAGAGAAGGGCCACTAATTCATTCGAAACTTTGAAATCTTACATGCGGTAAATAAAGGTAGATTTGAGATAGCTCAGAATACTCAGAAAATAATAAATATGAGTACAGAAATATTTCAACTAATAACCAAATAAATTTGTCAAATTTTCCGTTTCTCAATCTCCTCCCACACTGTCGCAAACTGACTTTAATCCCTGCAACAACCATTATTCTTGTAATGATTAAGTCAGCCTTAAATAATCTGAATTCCTGATCATTGTGTCAACCTTCTTGGCCTTTATCGGTTTGTATGATAAAGTACAATATCATTTGTTTTACTTTTATAATGAAAGTTTATTTGGGAACTTTTTCACAGTTTATCAGTGTAGTGTTTATTTTATCATATTGAATTTTATTTCATTATTTTTATGAAGGGAAATTATTTTTTGTTGGATCTTATAATTAATTTGAAATAAAATGTTTATATTCATTTACATACCTACAGCTCGTGATGTAATTCTCCTTTTACTCACATTACGAAAAATTCTGCGGGCGCCTATGCTTATGAGATGTAACGTATATACTGAAACCAGTAGTTACGCTAAGTGATTATCATTTGATGGAAGCATTTATATCATGGGCAGTAGAAATGACGTGTTAAATAACTGCCGAAATAATTGACATAGTTCCTGAGGCAACGGTTTGTTGAGAATAGAATTATCTTTATGAAATCTTTCTGTGATTTTGTTACACATTTCTAACTATATGTACTTAATATAAGTTACAAAGTTCGGAAGGTCGTTTACAACGAGGGGAAAATAGGCAAGTACCATGCCTCCAACCACTTTGATAATATGAAAAGGATGAAGAATAATCAACTTAAACTAACTGTCAAATACCTAGTAACCTGATTTCAAAAATATATGAAAATTAAAAAACTAATCCGTCTAAAATTTAACAAACCAAGCTGCTGAAAGATTGGAACCTACTCACTATCAGCAAAATGCATTACCGTATGATTTATCACCTCGTCCACAATTGCCAATGCGGGTTGAACATTGAGTTTGGTATTTCTACAATTAATTCGCTCGTCGCTAGGATATACGAACTAAATGGGTGGGAGACATGGCGTTCGCCTATTAGTCACTCGTTAGTTACAGGGCATTTTGTTTCAAATTTGCTAACCAAATGAGGGTACACTTTCATTTGAACCCATCCTCATGCGAAATCTTCGTTATCTTGTAGCTTCCACCGCATGCATAATAACATAGCACTAAGCTAATCGTTTCAATTCACGTTTACATAAGTTTTATTTTGGGAACAATTTTCTCAATTACAGTGATTTCGTTCGACACTACTACCAAAGTTGTCACGTTCTCCCTAGATGCACTTAAATTTAGTTAATCGAAGCTACCAGATATAATACTAACGAAGATGTCATTTTCTCGAATATGTATCATATTATGGTTTTCCTTTTCTCTGTCCCCGCCACTTAAGCATTCCCCGATAGAGTTTTTCCAGTTATGAACTTGAAGTGGTGAAAAACAGAATTTTTGCTAGTGATAATTCAATGAATGAACTATAATCAGTCGATCACTAACTTCCGTTAGTACAGCTTTGCACTATTGTTCGTTTTAGTGCTATCAGACCTATAGTCTGTAATTTGTTAACTCCGTTAATCTTCATGGGAACAAGACAAACAAGAAAACAGACCAAAGGTATTTTATGCAGTCTGAGCAAATCTTTGAGTTTTCTATTGTTGAACTTTCGGATCGCAGTTAGTCAAATTTGAATGCTTGTATTTCTGTTCTCGGTGAACGGGCACAAACTTCACCGTGAATATTGCTCCTACAGATATATGTGAAAAACCACATTCATCATTTTTAAATTCACTCCAATTTTTAGCCATGACACTTTTTTCTCTATAAAATGTAGGATAGCTAAAATTTTACTTCACTTCACACATGATCACACAAAGGCAGGGTCAGGTGCCAGAATGGAGTTAACCACCGGAATAAAGGCAGTGAACTGTGTAGCGTAAAGGATTTTCCCTACAATAAATACAGTCACAGAAACCAGTAGAATCAGTTTCAGTTGAAGCCTCAAGCCTGTCCTGAAAATGCCACCTGAGACGGTTGGGAAACGTGGGCATCAAGTCATGCAGTTGTGACGGGGAATCCATCCGGAAGCCGAAATTTTTCAAGATTAGCTATCCGCGGAAGTCTACTATTCAAGGGATAGCTATCATCTCCGAAAAATCGCAAGAATTCAATTTGGTCCATTCCCTAAATATTGCCAATATTTCATAAGAATCGTGGTGGCTCAAACACTATTAGTAACTTACATCGTAAGAAGTAAACGAATCGTAAATATTAAGAGTAGAACGCATAATATGAAGTCAGTCAAATGTTTACAAGTTTCTCTTAACAATTCCATTGTATCACTTATTAAAGTTCATGAAAATATAATGAAATTGTAGGTTCACTTTTCAAAACCTAATAAAAATAATCTAGCACAGACAGTAAACACAATTACCCAACTTTCAAAAGATGGGAAGACTCATGTTTTTTTCATGACTTAAGGGCACCAAGAATGGTAAGGCGTGAGAGGATGAGGATCGTAAAAAGGATGTGAAATAAATTTAGTAATATCATTGAATTAACTCGCCGTTAGCCACTGAAGAATACGAGAAGTTTTCTGGCTACAAGTTCCATTCGTATTCATTTATTTCCGAGTTTTAGATATTAAATACGGTTTACTTTCTACGTGCAAATTTAGAACTCTATTTTATTGTGGGTTCAAAACATAAAACTGTCCCTTTTAAGTAATAAGTTTGCAGTGAGTTCGAAATGTGTATAATGATATTCCTTATTTTATGTAGTTTCAAATTCAGTGCTCAATGTTTTCTGGTTTGATTTCGTTGGCACATCAAATAATGCAACACTAATATTATGTGATACTTGTAGCATATTATCTATATGGATTCGGAGTTTACTAGATATAAATTAGCATTGGAAACATATTAGAATAACGTAATACAACACAAATAAAACAATGATGGTTATAAACTTATACTCTTGGCAAAACAGTATCTCAGCAGTTAGTTCATTCACTTCATGTATTTCAATGCATGAACTATCCATATCGATAATCAATTTTTGCAAGATTAAAATATTCAATTACGATATTCACGAAATTTTCATAATTAATTGTAGTTTCTAAGTCAACATTATCTAATGGAAAAAGCCAGTTCAATTTACTGAAATCAAACCATTCCTCTGAATATGATAACGCCTCATCAGTAAACAATGAAAACCGTTCGCCGATTTGCTTACTTTTTTTTCAGAAATTGATTCTATTTTATTTTTTTAATGGAATAAAGACTTTAAAATTTTGTAGATTCGGAAAAGCATTTATGAGTACTTCTTCGATGTTCAAAAGTATGAAGTATTTATAATTGAAATTATGTACAATATCGATAAAATAAAACAGTATCACTCGTTTATATAACTTGTATTGAGAACACTATTTATTCGCAAACCAGCGGGTAACCTTCAGATGACAAGTATACTAAAGATGACATGCTAGTTGTCGAAACTATATTCACAATGATAGTATTCTATGATGAGACATATGAAAACAAAGTAATAGTGTTTTATTCTATCGATATGATGAATTATCACAAAGTAAAGGCTACCACCATAGATTTTTTTGATGTACCTATAACACTTTTTATTAAACTACGGATGGCAACACTGATTTGCGCTTAGTCGATAAAATTCTTTCGTTTGACATATCCACTCACACCTTATCGTACATATATCTTGACCAGAAGATTTCTGGAATTACTTTCAAATTATAAATTGTAAATAACTCGTTCAAATTTCACTTCCCATTGTGAATTTCAATCACCTCAACATTAAAATGTATCTGAATATAAAAATCAATATGTGAGATCATAATGTAATATTACTTGATGAGAATGAATATTTCTCAATTTTATTATGAATATTTATACAATTATTTTCACTATTTACTTTCGTGATTCGAATATTTTATATTTTGTTAGGAATATTAATGAAATACGTTATTCTCGATAAGCCATATTACCATATATCGGGAAAAAATTCCGTGGCTTGTTGGAAGGTGTAAATTAGCGCTCAAATATGATATCAATAATGAGAAAATACATTGCGAATTGCTGTTACTTGCGAGTAACATTACAATCCTGTTCTAAATCTATAATTTTGAGATTCTCAACTCTTGCAATGTTTTATGTCGAGCCTTACAAATTGTGTTCGGTGAATTGTATTCTTTACATGAATCATCAAAATACTGCAAAGCCATGAATCATTCTGAATTGCAGTTCCGTACGAGCTACAGTTGCGAGGGTTAATAAAAGAGGGTTAGTTTCGCGAATTATTTATATCCCCTGAAATATGTCCATAATTAGATTGCATCAATATGGTTTTCATTCCTATTTCCTAATTCATTCTATTTATTTCACATGAGTGGCTTGCCAAAGTTCTCAGAACATTATTTTAATTACTACATTAGTTGGTGCAAATGCCAGTAACTTTTTTCACCTCGAATTCATCTAGAAGAATACAATTAGCTGCCAAGTCAATGTTATCGAATGAGGTATTTCCCATATTTGATGAGGTTGGTTTTGGCTCTATGTAATCTGCAAATGAAACCTGTAAGTCAATTCATCTACGTTTTAAGTGTAATCCTGAACACAATTATTTTAAAAACTTTTCCTCCATGAGGTATTTCGCATTTATCATCAACGTTGTTAATAATAATATTCCTCATTCAATGAACCAGCCAAATGTTGCAACCAATTTTTTTTTCCAGATAGTTTCATTATACTATATTATAGTATTCCGTTTTATATTTATTTTATTTACAACCAGAAATTCTTCATCCATTACCTGAAATGATATTCCAGTACCTACTTGTTTTTTGACTGAAATATTGGGTATCACTATATGTAGAGGAATAAGAGATCAGACACGTTTTTTCTCAAATCGCAACATCCTGATTCCTTACATGAATATAACAACATTTAATTGTTCAAATCACATAAGCAGCTTACTTACTTACTTGTGCTATGATATTTAATCAAGAAGTTATAAATCATTCACTAATAGTCAAATCGACTGAGTGATATAATAATAGTATATTATAACTAGTTTCAAGAGACATTCTTTTAGCGAACAATTTTGGGAAACGGTAGTTGCCTAAACAGAGAGTGCGCTTAAATTCTCAATGAAACGAGTTTTTGTACTATTTCTTCTATAACGCGTTTTCAAAACGCAGTTCTAAAATTTTGTAAATTAACTCAGTGGATCATTGGTTTGGGGTTCTTATCTTTGATTGAAACGGATATAAAATAGATCGAAGTTTTTTAATTTGAATACAATAATAATTGGCGTAGGAGTTCAAATGCGTACAAACCCATCTACGCAATGTATTTGTCTCAAAAATATTTTGTAACCAAAAAAATATCTCATCCAGTAAAACTGAATTGTTATCTTTTTCAGATTTCGTGTTATTAATATACGAGCATAGGTTATTTGTTGTTTTAAAGGCGACGTTTTTATTCTGTTTTTTAAGGAATTGAGATATTTTTAGTGAATGTTTACCTAAATATGTTAGACATGTGGAATTTGATTTTGTATTATTAATAATCTGCGGATAAATTAGGTTCAAGGACTTTTTATTGAGTTTATTTTGGAGTATTTTATTAATTATCTTGACATTATAACCGTTATTTTTGGTAATATCTATGATTCTGTTTAATTCCAAATAGAAACTATCTTCAGTTAATTGGCACCTCAATTGATCTATGTATATACAATTATATGCTGCTAGCTTGTGTGATTGTGGATGTAAAGAAGTGTTGTGTATTGTGGTATCTGTGTGGGTGAGTTTGTGATAAATAGCGAAAGAAAAGTAATTATTTGTATGTGAAATGGTCAAATCTAGAAAGTTTAAGGACTTGTTGTTTTCCATCTCTAATGTGAATTATATATTTGGGTGTAAGTTGTTAATCTAGGTGAGAAAATAATTTATTTGACGGTTACTCCCTATAACGACGACGTAATCGCTTGCTCCACAGGCAGTTACCGTCAAACAAATTATTTTCTCATCTATATTAACAACTTACACCTGACTGGGTAATCGGTATGTGCTTCAAGTTTTCCAACAATTGGGTTACAGTTTTTTGTAGGTCACTTGAAACAAAAGGTTGGATGACAAATGAAACGTTTTTAGTTAACCTTCTCACAACACATAGGTAATGAATTACCTATATTATATATACTGGATAGACATAAATCTCTTTTGGCGTATAATTTGAGTAAATTTTGTTCTGAGAATGGAATTTTTCTCTACGTTTTCTACCAAATGCGACACACATCCTACACCCAGCTAGTCTATCCTTATTCGCCCCATTGGAAAAAAAAAGTACTAAAATTGTATCTAACTGGAAGAAAGCTGATAATAACAAACTGCTTTCCAAAGCCACATTTCCAATTTTATTAGAAATAGGAACAGATACTGTTAAAAACGGTTCAAGAAAGAAGGTGCGTATTCTATCCATTTGATGTCGATGCAGCAGATTTCACAAAATTTACACTAGACGTATCACGTACTTTGGGAATGAAGACGGTATAAAAAAAATCAAGCCAACTATGTTTAACGTATCACATTTTCTATATTTCGATTCACTTATTCCAACTAAATACTTAGACGGGAAAGATTCGAAAAACAAAATTGGGGAAATGGGTCGGCGATGAGTCAGCGAAAGAATTGAACGGAGAAGATTTAAAAAAAGATACCAAGGAAATAGTGGCAAAGCAAACGTAAACGTTGGATTGGAAATGAAACTAATGATATGGATGCTGGAATTGTCCAACAGGAATATGAGAGTAATACTGAAACACAAGATTATGAATCTGAATTACAAAAATCTGATATTGAGACTGGAATAAAAAATTATAACAATGAGACCGAAGTGAAAGGAAATGCAAGACCTCGAGTTACAAGCCAGTTTGAAGAAGTTTTGATTAAAAAATATGAAACAGAAAAAATGCAACAGAAAAAGAACAACGTGAGATTATAGTAAGTGATGTAACCGTGAGAACACATGTTAGTTATGCCAGTTACTTTGCAACAGTTACTAAAGCAAACATCAGTGTAGCCTTCCTAGATCATATTTTTTGGCCAGAGAATTCTTCTGTAAAGACAGCATTCACGTGAAAAGTAAAATCGCTATATGTAACAACTTCAGTTAAGTGGTTGTAGTACCATGAAGAGAAGGAAAGGGAAAAAACTGAAAAGAGGCAACACAACGGAGGACTTCTTTGAGAAAAAGAAACAATAGGAAAAGTTGAATGAAACTGAAGAAAGAAGATTATTTTTGAATAACAGAACCCAAAAACTCGAAAAAGAAAAGAAAATCTTCAAATAGTTTGGAGAGTGAATTCGACGAATGGCAGGAGAGTGGCACAAGTCTGAATTAACATATCAGACAATTTCTGCAGTGGTAGTGTGAATTAACCACACGTCAATTTAACGAACAAACCAAAAAAACATTTCAATAGGTGATTTTGATTTGAATGCATTCCCGAGAAAGGAAACTTTCCGTAACTACGATTGCTCCATGCAAAATATTTATGAAGCCGATGAGGTTGTTAACTTATTAAGCTACTGAAAAAAACCAAGTGTTATAACATCCGGAAATCGTATTAAATACAAGTTCTCCGAATATGTTTTTTTGACATTTTTGAAACGCTACGTTTCTTGATAAGTATAATTTCACTGAAAACTTGTTTTATTCCATTTTATAAATGGGTCAAACACTTGGTGAAATTGCAGTCAAATACTAGTTCATGCTGGTCAAATACTGGAGATTCATGGCAGTTTTTAGTCATAATTTTTTTCAACCAAATATAAACGTTGTTTATAAGATTGTAAATAATATTTATGATCACAAAACTAGGTTGTTCTTCATTTAATTTTAGTTCACGTGAAAAGGTAGTAGCCATTATAAGCCAATCTGTGAGGAAAAGGTCTTAACTAGACAATTATAAGTGTCACTAAGTAGTTTGAGGAAAGTAAAGAAGGATTATCACGATAATTTTAGATACCTTTTCACAAGAAATAAAGATTGCAAATAAAATTGTATGCTATCCTCGACAGGAAATTTTTTATCATTATCTCGAGATTCAAGCTTATCTCAACGATACGCGGCCCCATTAGCTACATAATATCTCGACTGTAACGAACAATTTTCTGTCTCGCATAGCAATAGTATCTCATCTCCGTCAACTATACCTTGAGGCATAACAACACCTTAAAATCCGCTTGATTAGTAATGAAATTATCATTGAATAAATGTGTAATATTTCAATTGTTCGATATAATTACATTATTGTAAAATGTTGGCTTCACATCATTCAGAAGAATCAGATCAAGACCATCCACCATGCATTTCTAATTGCTGGTCATTCATTCAATGACTGTGATTCCAATTTTAGGCTTATCGAAGCGAAGAAAAAACGATTCGAAAAAGATTTTTTCATCCCAGGTAATTGAGCAGCAATAATTGCAGAACGCAGTTTAAAATTTACGGTTTGAGGGATGTCAAACGATGATTTTGTAAAAGTGGGTGAACTGTATCATAAGGAGCATCCTGAGATTTCATTTTTGAAATGGGAAACACTATTTTGCTGATTTTGAGACTTGCAACCCGCCATAGAAGAAAAAAAATCATTTTTCCACTAGATGTTCCTTCAGAAATCTAAAGCCTTTGCTAAGCTATACAAAGTTTACAATCTTCAGAGAGCTTCGGAAGTACCGAAAACAACAATGAAGACTTTTCCGATTCTGCATAACCGGACATAGTGTACGACACCGACGGCGACGGGGACTAATTCCACGAAAACTCATTCAACTTTTTGTTATTAATTATTTTTCCTAACTTTCTAATACAAAATTTTGCTTAGCTGTTGCCTTTCACATCATTCTGCTATAACACCTACTGAAGGGTACAAGTGAAATTCTGTTATTTTTGAGAGATAATGAGTATAAGTGCAGCTTGTTATCTCAGTAAACTACTGAAGAAACATCATAGTTCACTATATGAAGGAGCAAGATTAAGACATAAATATAAAGAGCATGTCATGGAACCACAAAATATTTCGATTCCAATTCACAAAATCGTTTTAATCTGATTATCTCAAAACTAAACAAAATGTACTTGTATCACTTGGCTCCTATGGGCCAAGATACAAATCAACCTCGAAGAGCACACTTTCATCAGTAGGATAATTTATTGTAGCTGTTGCGGTAACATGACCAAAATAAAACACTATTACGTAGCATATCGTTTATTTAGTTTCTTGCAAACATTTTATTAAGCCAGAAATCTTCGAAATAAAATGTGAATTCTCTGATTCTCTCGAAGGCTATGAGTAGAAAATGACCCCACATAATATTAAAGTGTTCCAATTGTTTAGAAGAAATGGAATAAAAAAGATATACATCCAATTTGTTAACTAGATCTTATTCTCCAAGGGGATTTCCCAGCCAAGGGTAGTTCTTAGGACAAGGTACGCACGAAGTCATATATCTTTTATTTCCATCCTTATTAACGAGTTCACAATTTACGGAGCTAGTGCAAGATGCTGATCTGTCATAAGTATCAGTTGTGAATTCTTTCACTGGTACTGGGTTCTTCATATATTCCACAACTTGACTATTTGATACCAAGAATACATCCGGCAAAGTACCTAAATAATCTAAAACTTTGACGAGTGCTTCATAAGCATTTTCCGTGAAAGTGAACCATGATGAGTTAAGTACAAGGGTCATGGGTGCTCTATTGCCTGGTTTATTGCCTTCTCTCATAGCATCAATATTTTTCTCTAACCATTCTGCAATTTCGTCGGCTGTTCCCCTGTGAAGATAGAAATTTCAATTGTTTTATTGGCATACGAAAGTTATTCCATTTATATTCTAATATAATAGTAATATGGGTACTATTTCACCGGGTAATACTTCAACTGATATTTAGTTGTAATTCATATCTATAATTACTTCTTTAAAATGAAAGTACTAATTTTTCGTGATTTTGGTTGATTTTTTGCAATAAGAAATACTTTCTTTCAATAATGTAGTCTCCATTATATTAGTCGCATTATGCACCAAGTTATCTAAGCCCTTCCAAAAATAAAAATTTTTCCGCTAGTCATACATATGCTCCCCCTCCAGCTGTTTCCACTATCACATCAAAATAATAAATATTACTCCATTCGTTATATAGTACTATAGTTCTCTTAAATATTGCTCATCAAGCAATAAGACTAAATTATTCACTTTATCAAACTATAATTACTACATTTCCAGCGATCTGTCATACTTAATTTAGGCTATTATTATTATCATGAATTCAGAAGGACCGGTGAGGCCTAATGGAGCGGTTCCATTTCAAAAGTGTTCACCTGGTTCCCGAGGTGTACGAACAGCCAACTATTCAACAATCCAGTCAAGACTGGGCGTACGTATAGGTCATTAGACCTCTGAAGAGGCTTAGCACCGGGCGCATTTCTAGCTGTTCTAGTGGAATTCGTGTCATGTATCTGCACAAAATGTGCATTGTAGTTTCGTTTCGCTTCGTTAGTTCACAGAAATTAGACAAAAAAGACCAATTCCCAGAAATAGAGGGAAAATTTTGTATTTGTATATGAAAATGTACTATTTTCTTCTCTGACAGAGCAGAGAATTTGATGACGTACAGAGTCCTGCTTGGTTTATCGAGGAGGACAAGGTCAGGCCTGTTTGCTTGTATGGACCTGACGGTCAGAAATGGGTGATTCCAGTAGATCTGGCTTTTCAGTTTCCGACAACGGACTCAATAACTCCTGGCATGTACGGCAGCACCGGCTCTTGGTATATTCCGTACGAGTGCCTTAGATGGTAATACAGCACCTGTAGGGCCGCATTATGGCGATGAGTGTACGCCGAGGCCGCTTTTGCCGCCCATGTTGACAGAAGGTGGAAAAGCGTCATTTCAACAGGCCCTGCTGCTGACATCAGCAACATGGTACACCCATCAAGTTTTGGTGATAGACCAGTTTGTTGATTATGCCATCTTGGCAAGCTGCGGTGAATCCTTCAGTCTCGGATGTAAGCCCGGCTGACCTCAGGTAGCCGAAGGTCGGCCTAGTTGACAAGCCGAGCGTTTCGATGTTGCGATAGAGAATACCATGTATCGGCTTGTCAGTATGCCTCCTGGGTGTAAGATCTTGCTCCGTGGCATTTATTCGGGCTTTCAGGGGAGAAGGTTGGAACTCGAGGTTGTCCTCTACTCGACATTCTCGATTGATCTGAAATTCGAGACCAAGTTCTTCCACCACCATATGTTAATGCCGTCAGTGCCGAGGGCGGAAAAGTTTGTGGTACCGGCAAGAGCTTGTCGGACGTCATATTCGCTAACCGCTTCCCTCGGTCCTGTTTGCGGAAGCTGATGTTAAGCGCAAAACATTTCGAAGTGTGCTAGGGCTGGGGTATCTAAGTGAATTGGATGCGATGATTCATGCACTGCTTTACAGAACTGCTCGACCTCCTCCACAGTCGGGGAGCAGCAATTGTGTGCGGTGAAAATTCAAAAATCCGAGAGGGGCTATAGCGAAACTATGAATTCTCCTTGATGCGTCTAACTCGAAGGCCAGATTTCTCCTTACCACGCCCAGGGCTCGAATCCTGTTCGCACAATTTTGCTTTATTGTCTGCAGCACTGTACGTTTCAGTGTGTGATGGTTGCGGCGCAGTTTGGCTGCTATACGCCTGATTTTTGGCTTGAACGCTCTTCCGCTAGAAAAAAATTCTATCACACACTGAATCCGAAACGCTTGCTGCCTCGCCGACTGGATTCTGGCCTCGCGTTCGTGTAGACGCCGTTCGGTCTTCTCGATCCGGTCGTGCGATCTCTTACTCCGTTCTTCCGGAACGAGTCGCTTTGCTGTACCATACACGGCCTCGTTGATTTCCCAGAGGTCGGCGAATTACGGAAGCTCAGCATTAATCAACATGTCCGATTCTACCTGCTCATGTGGTCGTACGGAAGGCCTGACATTGATTCGGATTCTCCTAGTTCTAAGTTCAGCTTGCTACTTGCCCCATACTATATTTTTATCTCTAAATGAAAAACGTTTCCTCGATTTCTGCTTCTGTTATTGAGCTACAGCAACTCTTACTCTAATGGCAGATATAAGAAGATATGGCCCTCAATTTTCTCTTCCTAGTAATTTATTATTGATGGTACCATTTTTCCACAACTTACACAGCACACGAAGTGAATGTAGGTGGAGTTAGAGTACTGAGAAGAACTGTTTCTGTATTTCTGAAATTTAACTCTATCTAAATCTAAATTCACTACAAATATATGAGGAAAAATGTCACCAACTAAGAAATTGAAAAATTTCTGGTTTGACGAAGTATCTAGAGTATTGTTCTGATGAACTGGTGGCACTAAGCTACGACGTCATTTTTCATATCGTTAACAGGATTGAATTGCGAATTGAACGTAATGATATGTATGATTGTTTCGGTAATCATATGAACATAAATATCATTAGATTTTGTATAAATTCACTTCTATCCTCAAGATTTCATCTTAGATACTCTTCTTGACTCATTATTAGCACCTATAATAGCTTCATGAAAACTATTTAGTAATCGTTGTCAGTATTGACTCTGGATTCAAAATTCATCCATGTATGCATGAAAATCTTAGGTCACCACCAAACCAAATATTATAGTTATTTAAATATTTTCAAACAAGTGAAGCTTCTATTAAAAATGTTATGCAAATCACGCTAGTTAACAACCTCAATGTTGCCACCATCTACAACACAATATACAATAGTATGGAGATGTTTCCAGAGACTTGTCTTGCTTTGTATACTCTCACACTGAAGCTGTTATTTAAGTTCTCTAATACTGTGAAACGAGCACGTCCGAATACGACTCACAATACTAAGAAAACTGACATGAAAATTTGGATGTGCCTTGGATTACGATCTTTCAATGTTGATATTGATAATATTTTTTAGATTTTCTCATTATTCATTATCTGCCTTCTAGGAAACTTACTCAACGTCGCAACTGACAAGTGTATTGCATTCACGATCTTGTCCTAAAATATCGATTATTGGCACAACCCATATTCCATTCCAAGAATTTACTGGGCATGCGGCAGTGAGTAGGCATTGTTGAGTAGATAGATAGTCCAATGTATAAGGATATAGTGGGATTTCGTTACGTGTAGGCCAAGAGTTGTCATAGACGAGACCAGATTTGGTATAAGCTTCGAAAGTAACATCTCCATTAATTGCAAACTGTGGTGTTCTTACTCCAATAATGTCTTCCTCCGGAATTTTAGCAAATTTTGATATTATTTGCTTTTGACCCTCAAATTCTGCTATCAATGTCTCAAGGGATGCATTTTTCCAGTATTTTTGAAGAGGATTTTTCCTGCAAACAATGAATATTTTATAATGTTGCAACTAACGACTTTGTTACGGAATGTTACATACGAGACATATGTTCAAATCAGAAATACGAATGTTCCTTGATGCTAACGTGGAAATGATTCTGTTAGCCAAACAATATAACGTTGATGAAAGCTTTGTTTGATTTTCAATTGCATTTATAATTTTGAAAATACCATTTTTGGGCTTGAATATAGGCTATCAAAGTTCTTACTGGTTCGATTTTGAGCCCTAGAGTAAGAAAATATAGAAGTCATGAATCAGCGTACTTTCTAGTTTCTAGTTTTTCCAAAAAAGTACGATATTAATGTTGTCATGGTTTCTTCCTGCGAGTAAATCCATCTTGGAGTGATAAATTTACTACAATAAGTATTTAGAATACTTTTGTTCGAAAATTAATTGTGTGAACAGAAGCTGGTATCTTATAGTTTTATATCGTGAGTATGATCTTAATCATCTGAAGAGTACTCAAAAGGTGCCACAAAGTGATGTCAAGAGATAAATTGATGATATAAGATATTGTATGAGTATGTAAGTACAAAGAATTAATTATCAATTGGATTTCCGTATTTAAATGAGAATTATAGTTCTCCAGCCCTGGTAGAATGAAATGACGCATTCCTCCTTATTTGGAAAAAAATCTATGATTGCTGAATATATAAATGAATTATCTGTTTCAATGAGGCAAAACAAAATAACTATGGAACATTTCATTTCACCTATGCAAAGAGAGAGATTAACATATTATTCAGTTATTGTTGAGGAATAAAAACTGGAATAATCAACAGTATTTGGTAGGAAATCTGATCGAATTTGGAGTACAAATATTACATCCCTCAGATCTCATAGAATATAATATAGATTCAATTCAATCGTGGGAAGAAACCTAAGAAGAATCGTCATGATCGAATCTATTCCTTTTATAAATATTGGGTTTTCGGGTAATAGTTGCCATGACTGAGATGATCCAGATACTGAAACTATCCTGCATCAAACGATGTTTCAGTTTTTATGTTGTATCACTTTTGAACTATCTGCGGTTTTGTACGTTCAATTATGGATCTTGTATCTTCAATGAATCTGAACTATTTCTTAGACGGCTAATTGCACAAGATCTATAGTTGTTATATCTGAGAATATCTTGGGCTAGCATTCGTTTATCTAGAAAACTTTATTTAAAGTTGTGAGATATATATGTCCCTCTAGTAGTTTGGAGTGGGACAATGTTATCCCTGGAGTTCAGTATTTATGCGAAAACACAAAACTGAATATAATAGTAATTACTGAGATCTCGTTCTCAGGAAACGACCGTTAAATCAAAAGGAGCTACAATATTTGGCTGAACATCTTTCAGAAGTTAAGGCAGCTGCAGATGGAAATCCATATATAGATAGTAGGTCAGATTATATTCGAAATTAATTTTCTTACTACTCTAGTAGCGATTCCGATTTTGAAGTTCCCAGTAAAGTCCCAGTTATTCATTTGAAGAAAAAATAAATCACTACATTCTGACCTAAAACCGAAGCCATAGAGGAAAATGGAAGTGAGTCTAATATTTCGGACTACTCCGATACTGAAACTGATCTGCCATGTACCGATTCACCCTCCAAATCCTCCTTATCAAAAACCTAGTTTAGTTGGATGGGAAGATGTGACTGAGAAGTTCCTATCACGCATGAAATAACATGCACTATTTTCGCCGGTTTGAATGGACGGTTTTCAGAACTGAAAATATTCATGAAATTGTTTCCCAATAGTTGATTCAACTATATAGCCCAATGTCAGAATCAGAGCTTAGAGATTCTAGGAGAATATAAAAAAAAGACCAAAATTTACAGATTCACATGAAATAATGGTAGTCACGGGTTGCTTTCTTACTATCGCATACAATAAAGTACCTGCTATTCATAGTGACTGGTCATCAAACAAATCTCTATTTAATGAAGCAAGATATTTCCAGACAGAAAACAGTAGTGTGGTTTATTATGAAGAAGTAGTTTTCTGTCTCGAAGAAACCTATGCTCAGGCTAGATCGGAGAATACACACCAATCGATAGACGAGTCGATGAGGCATTCAAGGGCAGATCATCCTTGATACAAATATCTGCCCTTGAAACCTATCAAACAAGGTGTACAAATTTGGGAACATTGTGACTCGCAGACTGGTTATATTTATGACTCCAACGTATATTCGGGGAAAGAGAACGAAGTTGTTGAAGGTACGCTAGCTGAACGAGTAGTTAAAAAAAACAAGTTTAAACAGTGAGGGAACCGGACTTGTCTTTTTATTTTGATCGGTTTTTCACATTAGTTAATTTAATAGACATAATACCATTTTCTGTAGTGAGAACATATATCCCTAAAATAAAAAAATATGCCAAAGTTTGACAAGAGAAAAAAAGATAGGTGATAAGGAAAGCATACAAAATAATAATGGTAATAGGATTTCTCTGGATAGATGAAGAAGTTTCGGTTCTCAGTTACTGCCAAGAAAATGGAATTGTTAAGATGAAACGAAGAGACAAAGATGTGTCAAAAATTGTATTACCATATTCTGAAGAAATACATTTTTATAACTCATACATGGGCGGTGTGAACCAACTAACCGACCTCTATGAAGTTGATAGATAGTCCTTGAAATGGTGGCAAAAGGTTTTTTATGAACTCCTAATGACTACTGCTACCATAGCTTGGATCATCTTCAAGGAGGTCCGTAATAAATCTAACATCCCTTTTACCCATTTCCTGGTAAACCTTTCAGAAGCGCAACTGTCTAAATGTCGCAAAAATGCTTCTGTAGTTAGAAAACGCTCATACGGATCATCGTCGTCTTCAAATAACTTGATGAACATTGGAGATCATCTACCACTTGTGATGATAACTAGAGAAAGATCCCGCATTTGCGCGCAGAAGATAGAAAAGAGAACTGAAACAGTACGTAGTGCTTGCAATCTTGTAACGAGTATTTTACTTCTTTTCATACGTGAATTCGTAGTATTGTTGTTACTGTTTTTGTTCCTTCAGAATAAAAAGTCATTCCTAAAATATTTCGTTCTTTATACTGCTGGGTTATATATGTTCCATAGATACATATCTGTCCTAGACAATTTTCTTTTTCAATAGTCACCGAAATTTATTTTGTAACGATAAATTATTTCCACTGTTGATCTCATCCCATGATGAAGAAAAATTTTCAATTATTTCAAAAATTTGTAACATGGTTTTTTTGGGGTGATGATATATTGGGACATATATGACCCAATAGTAGGTTGAAGTACTGAGTCCTCTGTACTTCAACAGTATTTTTAATGAATTGGGCTTATTGCTTCTTATTTATAGTCTTATTATTTTCTTACTTTTGTTTGCAGATAATGAATGAAATAAATCACTAAAGGTTTCGTCACACAGTGACCACAGAGACATACCGTGATTTTGTTTATTTCTTCAATATAAGTTCATTTTGGAACATTTTGACAGTATTTTTCAGTGTGGGTGTTCATTTGTAAAATAGTGGATTTCCAATCAGTCAATCTCAAAATTATATATATATTCTCGGAAAATAGGTCACACTGAAACGTATGCTTATTTTTCTCATTTTTATGGACGTTTCGTTGTCACGCTCATCATCAGAAGACGTATCGATATCTGAAACGGGATTCCTTAAAACTGATTGTATCAAGCACAAAACGTGCACCAATGTCAATTAAAAACGCCGACGTCGCCTAAACGAACAAAAACACGAGTAATCGAAATTGTAACACATCCACTACTTAGCAATTTTCTTAGAAAATTCGAAGTCATCTCGAAGCACCGTTTGAAATAGACTGAAACCGAAAAATATAACGCTCGAGTATCCACTTTCGAACCAGATGTAGAAGATTTATGAAGTATTATCTGGTTCGAAAGTAGATACTTGAGCGTTATATGTTTTGGTTAGTCTTGTTTCAAATAGTGCTTTGAAATGCCTTCGAATTTTGGAAGAAAATTGCTAACCAGTGTATTCTTGATTCATATACTAAAAACATGAATGTGTTACAATTTTGATTCCTCAGTTTCTGTTCGTTTCGGCGACGTGGGCATTTTCAATTGAAATTGGTGCGATAAGGACGCTTTGTGCTTGATACAATTTGTGTTAATAAATCCCATCTTAGACATTGATACGTCTTCTGATGATGGTCGTAAGACCGAAACGCACGTTGAGACGAAAATGATAAGCATATGTGTTAGTGTGACATATTTTCCAAAAATTTATATATTATTGACACCTGGGTTAAAAACTCTTGCTGAATCTTAAGATTGATAATTTTTTGTTGAAAATTCACATAATGATTTCGGAATCATATTGGGCGTGGATCTTAAAAAATGTCTGAACTGGATGACGAAACAATAGAAGAAAATAAAGAAGATCATGAATATGATCATCATCATCATGATAATAAGATGGACCATGTACATGGGTCAGTTCATTTGTTGATGTTGTGATGAAGAAGCGGAGTGTTTGATGCATCATCCATAATAACGTTATTATATATAACAATTACTATAAGTCTCAAGTCCAAGTAGGTGCGTTTATGGTTTGTTTTACGATACATAATTCGCAATATGCAATGTATATTACTAATTGAGATTTTACATATCATATCATTTATACTTACGTGATGGAGTGCACGGCGATTTCAAATCCACGGTTGTACAGATCGTTTACTTTCTGATAATTAGTGTATTCGTGAGGAACATAAAAAGTTCCACTTATTGGGTTCCCATCGGGATTTGTTCTATTGAAAAGTAACTTACTCCAGTAACTGTCCACTACATTTGCAGCAACGGCTTCATCAACTGTCAATACGATCAACTAGAAGAATAAAGTAAACGTTATCAGTTATAGATTGTGATTCTGGTAAACCACGGCCGTTGGCAAACTGTTGAGAATTGAGAATTAATTATAAAATGATAAGCTCCATCACAGTATTGATTATTTCGAAGAGTAATGCTCTTCTATTGAGTGTGGAATTATTTCAGGAACGTTCTGATTTGATTATCAAGGTGGTAAACTCCATTTAGTGATGAGGAATTTGATATATGTCACTAAAAACATATTCATGGACATATAACTCATTTAATCTGAATTGATTCAATTGCGATTGAGATAACTGCATCTTGAGAATTTGATTGCTGATAATGGGATAATCGGTAGACATACGTTTATAATCAAGTATCAACAGTTGTCATATTCAGGATTATCTTTATTTGTAGGGATATTTATCGCATCAGCTGTAGCATTAGTACATAAGTGGATAGAAACTTCGAAACCAAAAAAGAAACATTACGAATTTCACTTTTTTTTTTGAATTGATCATTATTGTGACCAAAAATGAACTTTTTGACCAGTTTACTGCTAAAACGGGAGCATTGTGACATAATACCTTGGCACCGTACAGAATACAATTTGTTATCAAAGAATATCCAATATGAGTGACAATGTTTTTTCCCCAATAAGACTCCTCCTTCAACCCCGAAAACCTTCCCCACAAAAAAATCAGTAATTTTGATATTTAACTGCTGTTGGAGTCTGAATAATTGCGTAATTTATTATAATCTGTAGTTGATTATTTACCTGTTCCATATGTATGCTTTGTTTCCACTCTCTTCCTATATACATACTAACATACCGTGATAATGAAAATAAATTCATTTTCGGTACATTATAATATATATATATACTGTATTCATCACATATAAGCCCATAGGGGTTGACTTAGGGGTGCAATGAAGGGGGTGAGATAATGCATTGGAATGCAAATATATAATATCATTTTCACCGAAAATATTTACACACATTTTCCATCAGGTTTGAAATTGTGTTCTTACATGCCATTTGGCTTACTGAATTAACTGGCCAGATCCAAAAAATTGCCTAGATAAAAACCGTGGCCCTATTTGCAAATGTATAAGAATTACATGGTTTTCAATACACATTTCCGAAAAAGTGTTCGTGGAATGAAAAAGTCAAAAATTTGAGTTAGCGGTAGATCGGAAATGCCAGACAATACATCAGACCCACCATATCGCTCTAGCTCCTAGACTAATAAATGTACTAAATTGAACAATTGCTGACTACCCAAGTAATAAAATCTTATCATAAGCAATGTTAAGAAAATGAATGGATCACGCAACTGCACCACCAGTTATGAAGGGAAGCAGTATTTTATTTATATTATTTGATCACAGCGTCGACGAAACGGGTAACACAATTTTGTTTCATAATATTTGAGGGATGGGTATTTTCACTTTGTAATTTAACATGGATAGACCTGGTGTTTTCATTGGGGATTATCACAACCATTCTCCGTCAATATTCTCCGTGTTGTGGAAATAGTTAAGCCCTACATACATTTTCCTTGTCTGTGGCATATTGAGTCCAATGAATACAAGGACAGAATACAAAAATAGAGCTCATAAGAAATTGCTAAGCCAATACACATAACAACTCAGCACTGCTTCATATGAAGGATCCGCTAAAATCTGTTGAAGCCAAAATCTATTCTTCACAGGGTTTCTTCTTCCTTTGATCGAAAATGAAGGAAATCAAGAATTTCGAACGACCAGTAGCTAGGGAGAATGAGATTTACTTGTGGTATTGTGACAATCTTATTTCATTAGTTCAGAAGATACCTCACGAAAGCGTGTCTAATCTAGTCGCGTAGTATAATTCAGGGAATGTGATAGGAACATATTTTTGGCCCTTATTGATATGATTGGGTGTATAGCATTCGGTAAACCTAAGTAGGTATTTCATTTACGGCCGGTGCCAAACTGTTGAGAATTGAGAATTAACTATAAAATAATAGGTTCCATCACACTATTGATTATTTCGACGCGTAATGCTCTTCCATTGAGAGTGGAATTATATCAGGAACGTTCTGATTTGATTACCAAGGTGGTAAAGTCCGATTAGTGATGAGGAATTTGATATGTGTTACTAAAAACTTATTCATAGACATATAACTCATTCAATCTGAATTGATTCAATTGCGATTGTGATAATTGCAGCTTGAGAATTTGATTGCTGATAGTGGGATAATCGGTAGTCATACGTTTATAATCAAGCCAACAGTCATATTCAACGTTATCTTCATTTGTACCGATATTTATCTCATCTGCTGTAGCGTTAGTACATAAATGGATAGAAACTTCGAAACCACAAAACGAAACATCACAAATTTCACATTTTGTGTGAAGATGTACAAACCTAGTCGAGAGTAAAGTTTGTAATACGATTCAAATTGAGGGCGCAAAAAATTCAATATTGCAGAATTTTCGATGGAATTTGTATCACAATATTTGAAATAAGGAGCTGAATTTGCATTAACTCATGACATATGAAATGATTATTGAGTGTCATTAATTGCTTAGACCATATAATATTTCTGAATTCTAACACCAAATATGTTAAAGACTATAGTCTAGTTATTCAAGGGAAATTTTCAGATCATTTTCCACAGTACTAGATTTAAAATTTGGTTTGACAGGAACAATTAATAGATAATGAACCCTTTTCAATCTTCACGAAAAAAAAAATATGAAAAGAATCTTTTGATAGAAGATATAAATTGAGATATAAAACTGAGATACTGCAGTGACATCAATCTTTCAAACAAGTATCTTTATATAGTCGAGGAGCTAGAGCGATATGGTGAGTTTGAATGAATACGCCTTGGCACTACTGTATATTGGTGGAGAAATGTTCAATATGCAATAGCTCTCGCAGGCGGAATCGTGTATTGTCAGGCGTTTCCAACCTACAACCATCTCAAATTTCAGTTCATTGCACGAACACTTTCTCGGAGTTGTATATTGAAAAGCATATAATTCTTATACATCTGCACCTAGCGCCAAAGTTTCTTATCGATTCAATTTCTTGGAGCTGGCCAGTTATTTTAGGCTGAATGGCACGCACGAACACAGTTTCTAACCTGGTGGAAAATGTTTGTTATTGTTGCCAGCTGTTAAAAAACACATTCCAGGGTTTTTTATAGGAGTGTTTCCGAGTAATTGGCCATTATTGTGACCAAAAATGAACTTTTTCCCCACTTTACTGCTAAAACGGGAGCATTGTGACATAATACCTTGGCACCGTGTCAAATACGTCAATTTGTTGTCAGAGAATATCCAATGTGAGTGCCAATGTTTTTTTCCCAATAAGACCCCTCTCTCAACCTCCTCGACAAAAAATCAGTAATTTTGATATTTAACTGCTGTTGGAGTCTGAATAATTGCGTAATTTATCATAATATTTTTTCAATTATCTACTTGTTTCATGTGTATGTGTATGCTTTGTTTCCAACCTGTTCCTACATATTAACATACCGTTATAATGAAAATAAATTCAAAAAATCTAATTTTCGGTACATTATGTGTATACGGTATTCATCACATATAAGCCCATAGGGGTTGACTTAGGGGTGCAATGAAGGGGGTGAGATAATGCATTGGAATGCATATATAATTATATTTTCACCGAAAATATTTACCATGAGCTGTTGTATATTATATTGGTCATGTTGAGGTGGAGGTAGGGGTGAAACTAATCATTATGGGGGTAGAGGGTAGAAATAAGGCACACATGAGAAACAGGTGATGAATAAATAACTATTATGATGAATTACGCAATTATTTAGACTCCGACAGCAGGATAAATATTGAAATTACTGATTTTTGTAGGGCAGGTCTCCGGGATGGAAGGAGGGGTTGTATTGAAAAAAAAACATTGGCACTCACATATCTTATTCTTCCACAACAAATTAGCGTATTTCACATGGTACTAAGGTATTGTGTCTCAATGCACTCCATTTTTGGTCCCAAAAATGACCAATTAGTCGGAAATGCCCAGATAAAAAACCTTGGCATCTATTTATTCAACAGCTGGCAATAATAACACACATTTTCCACCAAGTTAGAAACTGTGTTCGTACATGCCATTTAGCCTACTAAATTAACTGGCCAGGTCCAAGAAATTAGATAAAAACCGTGGCACTATGTGCATATGTATAAGAATAACATGCTTTTCAATATACATTTCCGAAAAAGTGTTCATGGAATGAAAAAGTCAAAAATTTGAGTTAGCTGTAACTCGGAAATGCCTGAAAATACATCAGGCTCACCATATCGCTCTAGCTCCTAGACTAATAAATGTACTAAATTCAATAATTGCTGGCTACCCAAATAATAAAATCTTACCATAAGCAATGTTGAGGAAATTAATGGATCACGCACCTGCACCACTAGTAATGGAGTAAAGCAATATTTTACTTATATTATTTGATCACAGCGCCGACGAAACGGGTCACACAATTGTTTTCATAATATTTGAGGAATGGGAATTTTCACTTTGTAATTTAACATGGATATACCTCGTGTTTTCATTGGGGATTATTACAACCATTCACCGTCACTATTCTCCGTTTTGTGGAATTAGTTGAGCCTGACATACATTTCCCTGCCCAGTGGATACAAGGACAGAATACATCGCGATGAAATGATTTTACTTTACACATCCCAAATTTCATCATTTTCAATGTTTCCTCCATTTGCATTTTTGCGAAGAACTGTTTATTTTTCCATCAAACGGGTTACAAATTTCGTTAATAAATTAGTATCTGAAATTTGATTTTTCTTTGCTACAACTTTTCCTTAGTTCAAACCGGTAACTTTTTTCCTATTTTCACTCAAAACCGCTACTGCCGCTGAAACTACTTAATGTTATGCCCTGTTTATTGCGAACAGTCTACAAAACTACTACTATTATCATGATGACTGTGGCTTATCAGGCGCGAAAACCAATCATGATAGCTTGACACCATCTGCAGGAAGGTGTCCTACATTTCCGTGCCCTGTATCTCCCCCAACAGCATACTCTCATGAGATGATCATGTAAGATGCATTGCGAAAACCGCTTCACAAGAAATTGTTTTTCATTTCGTGCAGTTCCTCATAATCTATAAAACACATGTTGGACATGTCTCGGAGTACTGTTCACATGTTTGGAGTTCAGCTCCCAGTCATAATATGGAACTATTAGATTCCATTCAGAAGAGAGCTATCTGTCTGATCGATAGGAGGATGTGAAACTCATTACGTAGTGAGGTCTTTCCTAATGACTATAACATCTACGCTCACATTATCCACTACGAACATATAGGTTTTCCTCTCATGTATTGAAAAAAACTCGCATTCATAGCGGAAAGTTCAAGGGAAACAGGCGCGCCAGAAAAGAAACTCGACGAGCTACATTATTTTTCATTATTTTCTATTGGACTTATCTCATACCAATAGTGTCATGAGAAATAGCATTTGATAAATATATCTGTCTTCCGATATCATTACATCTACACATGTTCTTAGTTGTAAATTATAAGCATGCCGTTATCTAAGATTGTTGCAAATTTAAACAGTCATGTTAACAAGCCGCTGTGATTCCGCAAGCTTATATACACTTTTGTTCCAAAATTGGGAAAATAATAGTTAATTTATGACAATCAATTTTTATCCCATTTGGCTCCATATCTTAGAATTTGTAATACATTCCTATCAAATATGCTGCGATGTTCTTCCCTTATTTGAAAATTTTGCGATTGCAGTGTTGCTGATCCTGAATTGGATTGCAGAATCTTACAGTTTCGTTCCTGCTGGTTCTTCCTCACACAACCTTACTTCAAAATTCCAGATCCGATGTAACATTTTTCACCTAGTCACTGGATCATTATAGCTCTACGTTATTAAAAGTATCAGTATGGATCAAATCGATAATTCTTCGTCAAATAGGAGTCTGTGTTGGTACACTTTTAGGAGAAAGGATTTGATGTATTTAGTAATGAATTACAGCAAAAAAAAAATAGAAAAGTTGCAAGTAGAATAGACAGGAATGCGTGAAATGTTGAGGTTTACTCATGCATTGCAACAGAGTCGAGAGAACTAATGAAAAGACAGGAGTCAAGTCAATAAAAGTACTACATTAATTTTTTGCAGAAACATTAAACCGAACAAATGACGTAATATCTGTATGATGACATTTGTTCAAGCTATTTTCATCTACTTGTGACGTGAAGGTAAATATGTATTGCACGAAGTGTAGTTAACTCCATCAGATTGAACGGATCCAATCATTTCAGTGAAATAATGAAATGTTGTGATTTTATGATAATACAAATTCAAGCACATACAATAAATGTATCTATCGTGTGTACATATCTGTTTATTTTTGATCATAGAAATTGTTGCTTGGTGGAAAATAAAACCTTGTTTATCGTTACTGAAGTGATAATCTTTTGAATTCAAAAGACCGTTCGATGTTGCCATTATCAAAGACATATCGATATCATGTAAGCTGATTCAGAAGTTAATATTATGAAAGAATGGGAAATAGTCAACGACCAAATTTGGGAAAGGATTGATTGCAGCTATAATAAAGCTGCCATTATGCTATTTCTAATGAACGAGAGTGGTACAGGTACTTTTCGGCTGAAAACTAGCACCAAATATTCCAAGTCGTTAATATCTCATTGGTGAACAAATAATTACTCATAGTGCGGATATGGATAATTCATGAATGCTCCTATTTCGTATGATAGTATCTTCATGCGGAATGAGTGAAATCAATGTACCCAAATTTCAATGTGTGTTATTCCATATTACAGATACATGCCAATTTGATAGCGCCCAGATGTTGGTCTGTATGATACAGGTACTGTGAAGTAGGTAGAACGGATCAGTGTAATCTGGATAAGAATTTGTTCAAAATCATAAATTGCCTTTCTCCAACACACTTCCAGAATCTATCTATTCTATGATTGAAAACTAGATTGTAACGTATATCATTATAACAGACTGCATCGGAATATATACTGTTCAGTTTTCGTACAATCGAAAGCGACTTAGCTATTTCTTTGGGGCAATTTATCATCTCGATTCACGCCTTGTCGTTGAATACAGCGTTCATTTGAAGACCTTTGTGATATTCACACCAATTGCGTTTTTACGTTCATCGTTTCAGGTCACATTTTGCACTATTTGCGGAACAGTAAGTTTGATAATATAAGCATTTTAGAGAAAGTATAGTTTACTAACACGTTTGGAATGCATATTCCACACTCGCCTTTCGGTTCGGACCACAAAGTTTCAGCTCGCATGGAATATGAGCCATTCCAAACTTGTATAATATACTATTCTAACATAGCATGTATTTGAAGTTCTCTTGAATACAGGAATGCGTGAGATTATCCTACGTATTTCTAATAGTGAGCAAATAGCATCATGAAATTATTCTTTTCTGTGATCAGCTAATCCTTATTTTATAACAAACTGCATTTTGTTTCATTTTATGACAAAAATACAGTAGCAAACTAGATCTTATATTAATTTGAGTCGATGTTTATTTGTTGGGAAATTTTCTGATTAAATTAGAAACTGAAATGAATTATCGACCGATAGGCCTTTTGTACTAATGTTACTGAGCATTTTGCTTTCACGTATTTATGATCTGATCTAGACAACTCATAAGAAACAAATAAAAGTCCAATTGATTAATCAGCAAACTCTGCTTTCTTCCCACAATCCATGAAAACAAAAAGATGTATTTTAAACGTTGTCTCGTGATTTTCCAAACATTGAACTGTTGATATGAAAGATTACCAATTATTGCGATTCTCTACAATCACTTACTCTCTAAAACGACTCAATTATAGCAGTAATAGCAGAAGGAATGTATATTGAACTCTTGCTCTTTTTAATAAAGTTGAAGATCAATCATTTGAGGAGTGTAGGTATATTATAGAATTTAAAGAATTTAATATGTAAGAGAATAATAAATAACTGAATATATGAATATACTCTTTTATCTCATGTTCGATTTTGACAGATAACAATGATAAAGACTTTCTAGTCCGGATCTATCAGTACATTACAAATGTATAGTTCCAGACAGCTGTTTCGCTCTTCTCATAGAGATCATGAAAGGAAAGAGCAAGTTGCAACGTTACTGAACGATATCTGTTGAGGATAACCGACCGACAACATGATAAAAGGACCAAAAGTATCTCTCGTCATCTATGAATTACAAAAGTATCTCAAGCCATCATAGATGAAGTGGGATACTTTTAGTGTTTTTACCATGTTGTTGACCGGTCATGACTACCTTGAACAGAGATTTCTTGTTCCACTGATGAGCCCTACGAGAACAGCGAAACAGCTGTCGGGAACTATAAATTTGTGACGACACTGATCGATCTGAGCTAGAGAGAAATTATCATCAAATATAATATGGTTCTTAGATTCTAGATTCATACTACTTCCATCACTAACGAAATCTCAATAGATTATGTATTCGTGGATATGTTCTTCATTGGTAAAGAATTTAGTTATTGGAGTATAGAAATAATGCTATACCAACTGAAAGGAAGTGAAGTTTGTGGAGGTTTGCTAAGATATATGATGAAAACAGATATAGACTGAGTGACTTCTCATATCAGCTAGTATGATTTTGCTAGAGTGAAAACAGTAAACTGATAGATCTCAGTGTTTTTCATAACTTTGCACTAGTCCTAACTCAATCGCATGCCCATTTTCAAGATTCAAGATCCTTATGTACTTTGTATTCACCATGATTATTATAATAATGACCAATTATATTAGTTAATGTTAATACGTACTTGTGGTGAGTCTTCTTCTGGGTTTATAGTAGAAGCGCATCGACAATCGTTTTCAATTACACATACACTAGGGTCACAAGGTGGTGCCTGATTCACTGATTCAACTCTATGGTTGTTAACTGATGCCGCAATGGACACAGCTACCAGTGAAGACAAAATGAAGAAAATTTTCATTTTCACGAAACTCACTGATATGTTGAATATGATGAACAACTTCGTGTGAATGATAATCAGAAACTACGACTATCCCCTTTTATACTGAAGATAATGTAATTAATATCACATGCGACTATGAAATACAAATTCTGTACCTGATAATGATCATTATCTCTCATCTGAATGACATTCATTGATTGTGAAAGAACTCATTGTTTCTAAATATCTCAATTCCCCAATCTGTTGATTAAAAAATGCAAATGAAGTACTAATAATAATTACTAAATGTTATTCCTGAATAGGTGATTTCCGATTTATATCACTTAATACAAATGGGTTATGTACATATTCTCCAAGCGTATATGCTTAATCGAGTGTTGGGAGTTCAAAACATCTGCACAAATAAAATTTACATTAAGAGATGTGACAGAGTGTCGGTTTCTTCTTGATTGCGTAGGCATCGCTTTCAAACCTCGATTCGTTAGTAAATAATACTCATTCGTTCATGAAAATCTTTCCTCCCATGAGTTCAAGATCTATGATATTAAAGATCAACCTATTTCCAAATAATCTCCTTGAATCCTTTGAATGATCCTTCAAGTTTTGTATGCATGATTATTCTTCGGATTATACAATTGTCTACCATCTCTCTTTCTGCGATATTTATGAATATTTCTGTTACTCCATTATTGGTTTAATCAATTCTCTACTTGTAGTCCGGTCAATTTAGACATTCGAAGGTGCATAAAATTCCAACAAGCTGAAAATCAGTAAAATCATTCAAAACATAATTATAAATAATATTTAAAAGTTCCCCATCATTCCCGTGTATGGAAAAAATTTTATTCAAGGTCAAAGGTCAAGAAAATGAGTTTTTCGCGATTTTCAGCAAAACGGTAAGTTTTATCGTAAAAGTACCTAAGACAAAAATTGTAGATCATAAAATTATCTATAAGATGTATCAATACTTTTTCTCCTACGAGCCACCGTTTCTGAGATATAACGATTCAAAAAATTATAAAAGTTGTTATCGTCATAATATGCACACGTTTCCACGCCACCTACGAGGTAGTGTACTTAGCGCGTTTTTTTAACGTGGTTTCCCCAGTGGACCTACTCCACGGGTCAGTTGTGATCCTGTTCAATGTGAAACTATTGCAAAATAACGGAAATTTTCAAAGATTGGAAAAGATAAAAGCGATGTAAATTAAAAAACAGTGGTGAAGTTCTTTCGCCTGATTCTTAAGTTTCAAATTCTTCTTGTTCTTCTTCTTGATCTTCTTCTTGTTCTTCTTCTTCTTCTTCTGCTTCTTCTTCATCTTCATTTTGGATGCAAGTAAATTGCGTCAATAGCGATGTATCGCATGACACTTCGTCGGAATCAAACGAATCCTCCATTGTTTGTGATTCAACATTAGAGCACGACCGGCCTTGACAATTTGTGCATGCCAGAGAACAAAACAGTCCGACTTTTTTGCAACCAGATTTAGCACTGCATCCTTTTTTGCAGTTGCAAAAAATTGTGTTCAGCAGTTTTTCCGGCGCAGGTGGGAGTAAAGTTTGATCTGGCTCTAATATATTCTTGACCAACTTCCAACCCCAGTCTGTAGGGTCTAGCTGTTAACCAAGCCACACTTGAAATTGATAATATACCCGAAAAAGATGTTGATGAGCAGCAACTGAGGTTGGAGGAAGACAAGCTTATTGAACTTGTTTTTTATTTTTAGTATTTTTAACGAAGCATGCATATCGATGCTTATCTAAACAGGTAGTTTTTTAGGAGCTCCGTACATAGAAAGAAGAAAGCGGATGCCGTTGGTGATAACTTCTTGTTGAGTTGAATTACTCTTTTTCTAAATTCCAGCACATTGAACTAAATCTTGTTTTTTACACATTTTGAATATATAACAACTGTAGAGATGTATATACGTGGCGTACTCATGCATATTATGACGATAACAACTTTCATAACTTTTTGAATCGTTATATCTCAGAAACGGTGGCTCGTAGGAAAAAAGTATTCATACATTTTTTTATAGATAATTTTATGATCTACAATTTTAGTTCGAGGTACTTTTATGATAAAACTTCCCGTTTTGCTGAAAATCGCGAAATACTAATTTAAAAAAAAAAAATCAAAAAAATTCTAGCGAAAGAGGCTTCTGACTATCTAACCCTGGATCGTTGACCTACCACATATCTTCAAAGGAATTGTAGCGCCAGTTAAAAAAAAACCGCTCGAAATACGAGCGTCAGTGAGGTAGATTTCAACAAAAATTCAAATTTTTCAATTTTAGGATACATTTTTATCAAATGTAAATAATGAGGAACCATTCATAGATTTACTGGTAACTTCTTCGACAGAAAATGGTAATCAGATTTTCAGAGCTTTGCGTGATGCAGTTGCATTAATTGTAAGTGAAAAAATACTAACATAAATATTCTTATAGTGGCCGAGGATACTGATGTCCTAGTTTTATTAACTCAATTAACAGATTTAAAAAATATGAAAAAGCGATTTATTTTCAAAAACCAGAGAAAACCGTTAAAGGTAAAACAAAACAAGCGGAATATTATAATCAAGATTCCTTCATTTATAGTGATATCGAAGCTTTCATTCGTTTTTCCA
Organism: Endomychus coccineus; assembly: GCA_958510875.1. Classification (NCBI taxonomy): domain Eukaryota; kingdom Metazoa; phylum Arthropoda; class Insecta; order Coleoptera; family Endomychidae; genus Endomychus; species Endomychus coccineus. The sequence goes on from OY294069.1 coordinate 64,712,825, forward strand.
TACCTTTAGTGGATGCGACACAACATCCGCTTTCTACAGGCAGCATAAAAAAGAATTCCTCAGTCAGTTTTTCCTCAAACGATTTAAATGAATTTTATAGAACTGAGCCAGATGTAAAGAAATTATTGAGAAGTATTTTATAACAAATATATGCTCCTAAATTACAAAAAAAAATATTGGAAACTCGGCTACTTACGCTTTATTTGTTATACCAATAGAGTTCAAACGTCGGCATGTGAACTTGAATACTTGCCATCAAAGGATGATGGCAACCAAATTACACATTTCACGTGTTTATTATCAGGTGCAGCTTTGAATAGACAATGTTACCATTGACCCAACCAAATTGGGTTGGAAAAATACAGAAAATGGCCTTGAGTCTATTCAAACATATAAAGAAGCTGCACCTAGCAAATTGCTAAAGATGATTTCATGTGGTTGCAAAGTCAGTTGTAGTGGTAAATGTTCTTGTAAGAAAGTAGATATACCATGCACAATTCTATGTAAACACTGCGACGGTAACGACTGTGCAAATAGCGCTGAACCGGAAGTTACATTATGAGATGATAATGAATTTGCAATAAATGACTATGTCGATGATGATGATGATGATGATCGTAATGATAATGATAACAGTCTTGTAATTCCTTCATCAGAAGTAGAAGATGATGATCAAGAACCTGGAAGTGATTTTGAGAATGATAACGATAATATATCAATAATGATCATATCACATCTGCAACTTGCTACGAAAGTGATGAAGAAACTGAGGATATGACATCATCAGACTCTACTACGACTGATAATGAAGAAAGCATTGCACCTGAAATTCCCAAAAAGGGTAGAGTATAAGTATTATATAGTATGATGTTATAGGTTGTTAGTTTATTAATGATGAGAATTAATTGTTATTTATCTCAAATAATGAAATCTGCCATGTACAAACATATTATTGATAACTCAATTTTTTTTTAGAGAAGAAAGAAACAATATATAATATTCATGAAATTGTCACTCATAATTAGATACATATTGTTTTTTCAACATTTTCCTATCCGAAAAAAATACAGAAATTACTATTATTATTATTATTTTTCAATTCGTCAAAATAAAATTCGTGTTTATTATTAGTTTAACGATTATTTTCCATTTTTTCAATCAAATGGTACCTTAAAAAAAAATTCATTATCGTAAAAAAACTTTTATGAAAATTATCAACAATAAAATTCAAATTCATCATCACATTGATGGTATTTCATTTTTCTATCTGAAAAATACATTCGAAAATTTGAATTTTTTTTTGAAAACAAACTTACGGACGCTCGGATTTCGAGCACGTTTGTATTTTGTATGCTCCGGTTTTCTTCTTAACACGCGCTTTAATTTTTTTTAAGATATGTGGGAGGTCGACGATTCAGGCTTAGATAGCCAGAAGTCTCTTCTGTGAGAATTTTTTTGATTTTTTTGATTAGGGTCAAAATTGGGCTCATTGTGAACCCAAACCTACATCGAAGGATATCTCAAGTTATGCTTATACAAAAAAGATCTGCTGTAGCTTGAAATATTTGTAGAATGATCTTCTATTTGCATTTGAAATTTTAATTTCATACGAGTATTGTAACGAAGCTAAAAAATATTGTTGATTATCAAATAAGGAACAGGAGCAATTGTTCGTAAAGTCAGAATGAATATTTCATAATATCATTTCAAAACTTGCAAAATGAAATATTATTGAATAATTCCGGAAAATCATATTATTGTAAAGTACTTGTTATTTAGCACCGAAACTATCCAGTTCATATTTCGAATAATCCAGGATTGATTCATGCAACGCTCGAATTAATCGATACGTTAGATTAATTAGTTAGATCGCGTCAAAATCCCATACCCTCTTCCAGCATGATTCGGAAGATGCGCCGAATATGTAAATTATAGTGATGTATGTGAGTCGCGGTAGAGGGAATATCCCTCCACAGAATCCTTTCCATGATGCCCGGAGGAAATAAGGTATTTAAACCAGATCGCAGCCTAAGAACGACACTTCTACCTTTGACTTCGACTTCTATCTTTGACTTCGACTTCTAACTTGTAATTTGAACTTCAAGAAGTAAGTAACCGGGGTACTACCGAAAGTGACTATTAATCAAGATTCAATTAAGGTGAGATTTAGAACCGCATAATACCTGTTTATCACCACTTGCTTATTTTAGCGGAAACTGTTCTGGATTCATTACTTGTGACTGCGCCGTGGCATTGTCTGTAGAAATAATCAGATAAATTGTTTGAATTATCCGAAGTAGATTTATTTTGGTTCCATCTATACCTCGTTTACCGATGATAATTATATTGATTGAACTGTAAGTAATTGCATGGTGTCAGAGTGTGAAAAAGGTGAAACAGGATCACACCCTTCAGCTACCGGCAGTTGCTGCAGACTGTGCATATCCGGAAGTAGGAACTGCAGGTCAAAGTGTGTTTGTGGATCACGGTACTCAGTTGTACACTGTGCAGCTCCGGAAATAACGGAGTACTGTTGATTGAGATATCTATAGTTTTGGCACACTGTGCATCTCCGGAAGTAAGAGCTGTAGACATCCTTTGTATGAATGAAATTGGAAGAGCTGACACTACTTTGCAATTACCGTGTGAAGGGATTCCGTGTACTAACTCAGATTAGAGCAGGATCAATTGAAATACCTAATCATATTTTGTAATTGTTTGAATGATAAATGGCTAAAGATGATGTGCGTTTGCGGGGCGAGTATTGATAGCCGGACGGTAACCGTTTGCACCCGTTTCACCTGCACTGCTTTTTTCACCGCTTCGATTAGTACCTGATAGAAAGTACCGCACGAATTTATATCAGTTGCTTGTTTGCTTGCTTTATGAAATATCTGTAAATAACATACCTATCATTAGTTTGCTATAACCGCCTGCCGTAAAGATTGTACAGAGTTTCCTTGCATTCCCTCCGAAAGATTAATGATTACATAATATGTTGTTGACTATTCATTCACCGGTGTTATCATTGTGTTTTTTTTAATAAAGTCAATAGTTGAGAAAGTTTTCTTATTGCAAGGAAGTGAATGAAACCTCTGCTAACATCAACTTATAATTCAATGCAAATCATTTTGCCCTGTCAAATGCGGCCCCTGGTTATATTCTTCACTGACGCTATCCTGGGACAAGGCAGTCTTTAGACAGCACCGTGACGGCTTTGTTAAGAGGGCACTAGCAGAAGTCCTGGATGAGGAGCAAACCTTTAGCAAAAATCTGGCGGCCGAGAGATAAAGATCATTCCGTAGTAAGTATTCAACGCAAAAGTGACGAAGCACGTCATAGTATACTAACCTGAAAAATATTCATTTTTTCTTGGACCTTAATTTTTGGAAACAGTCCCATTTCTCCATTTTTCATTCAAAGTGCTTGAATTTTGGATATGTTATAGGAGACATCAAACTCTTCGATTTGATTTTAATATGGGTCGAAAGAAACATGTTTAACGGAGTTTCAATGAAAAAACATTTTTTCTAAGATGACGGATTTTGTAGAAAAAAGAAGATAGACTGAAAAATCGAAATACTACCATTGAGCAGAAAATGAAGTTCTTAGAGGAAAATTTGTATTATGAAATTCAATTTTCATGTTACCGCAAAAAAAACTCAAAATGAGCCTTATATCAGTCCCCGAATAACCTAGAGACTTCTAATTGTCACTATTCGACGCATTTTTTATTTCTCTCCAACTCTGAACTCTGTATACTCGCTAAAACGTGTTATTTCCCTCAAAATCGCCAAAAACGACGAAAACTCGAAAAAATGGCCATTTTTGACCCAAAAAAAAATATCTCGGAACGCCATAGATCTACGAATTCTTAACCACTATATTTGTCATCTGCGAACCAAAAAACATAAATATCAATCATAAAAAAGAGAAAAAAAAATCATTTTAAGTGTAGCTCAATTGCAGGACGACTGGACTATCTAGCCTGGCACCAAATTCATCTTGGAAAACTTCCGTCATATAGTTTGCCACCCCAACTTTGTTGCTTAATATCAAGATTTTCCTCAGATAGATCATACCTTGTGGTAGTTGACAGAGTCTCCTCCGATGCAATGACTATTAACGCTGGTGCTTCACAGGAATTTTTCTTGGCACAAACTTTGTTTTTGCTTCATATCAACGATGTGTTGGAAGTAACCCCCTTTATGGTTTACAACTATTCAGATGATGGTACATTCCCTACCGCTATCTAGAGCCCCTATTTCTTCCAATTAAGCCAGGGGAGCAAGGCAGAGACAGAACAGAGCAACCAAAACCCAAGCTTGCATTTTCTAGAGGAAGGCGGATCTCCCTAATATGATGATGTCAGTTACAACGTTACAACTATCCCTATGGTGTCCTTCATATCCATGCTTGATTTCATCACCAAGATAACCCCCTCATAGGACAATCATGTAAGGTCCACTTCCAAAAATCGATACAGAAAGACTTGTTTAAAATTCCTTGCCAAGAGCTACTTTCCACCCTAGCAACTCTTCATAATCTAGAAAGCACAGATTAGACTTTTCCTGGAATACTGTTCATATATTTGGAGCTCTACTACCAAACATACGCCGAACCTCTTAGATTAGATTCTATTTAGAAGAGCTATTCATATGACTGGTGATGGTACACGAATTCATTGACTTCTATAGAACATCGTAGAAAGGTAGGCGGTGCCTCCATTTTCTATAGATCGTTTCATGATCACTGATCAGTGCTCATCAGAAATACTGTCACACAGCTTCCCTCTAGAATTAAATTACATCGTTTTTTTCCATGTATTCTCCATTCATAAATGTAGTATTGGAAATACACTAACTTTCCAGATATTAGCTATGGGATATTGTGTGTCACAGAATTATTATTCTGTCTTCGAAAAACATGAGCGATTATGAGGATAGTTTGCCGCCATAGATTAAAGAGCTGGCTGAAGAATCAATTTCTGCCTTTTTTTCAGAGAAATCTAAAAACGGTTATGAAAGTAAATATTGCCGGTACGAAGATTGTTGTAATCAGAAGAATGTGAAGAATATCAAATATAAAAAGGTATTGGTAGACTATTTGAAGGAAGGATAAAATTCTTATGGAGTCATAACTCGATGATACGGACTATGTTGATATAAGAAATATGTTCAATTAATTGCTGTTTCTAGAAATATCACTAACTATTTTCGGAAGGCGGAGGACGAAACATTTATTCTAGTAAAAAAGTCGTGCTTGTAGAAGCGAAGAATTGAAAACCTAAGGACAGAAGATGTTCACGACGGAAAATCGGTATTGTTATACTCAATAGTAAAACTGAAAATATCCTGCGAATTTTTTATAACTCCTGGAAACATTAGTGAAGTAAATATGGCCTAACTTGAGACTCAGCAATCTGCAAAATTCGCTTTTCGTTTTATCATTTAGAAAATAGCAAATATAGTGGTAAACAGTCAGTAGGTATTTATACTTTTGGGAGCATGCCTAAGAATATTGCTGTTGTGTTAAAACTGTTTTAAAATTCTTCGGGTTCCTTACTAGCAGATTCTTTCCACTGCCAAACGTCATGGTGACTGAGAAAGAAATAGTGTTGCTGAAGAATGTATTGGAAAATCACAAAAAAATTTGAAAAATATTTCTTTCCTCTTAAATTTGGATCATTTAACATCTCAATTACTTATTGACTTATTGAGATATTATTTTCATTTTAGGGAAATTACTTCCGATTTTTAAATGTCTTTTGTTAGATTTTGGCAGCTTGCAAATTTTTCTGTATACGATATATCCCTTAGTTGATATTTCAATTATCACAACGCTCATTTAATTCTTGGTATGGATGGCTATGAAATACTGTTTCTGTTTTCTTGGAGTTAATTCTCAGTTCTCTTCCACGTCATCACCGCTTATATTTAATTTGATTCAAAACAGTGCATATTTCATTTCAACATTAGATAACAAAACAAATGTGAGCATACAAACCACGGCACAGAATTGAGGAACTGGTGAAGCATCATTCGCGAGAAATGAGCAAAAATTGTGTTGGCTGGAGGTGGTGTAGGTGACTTGAGCAGCACCTCGATTAGTATGAAAGAACGTCGTGTAAGTTAAATAATAAGTTAGTTAGACAGCCTGAGACATTGAGCCAGTCAGACAGCCAAAGTTAAGTGAGTCTTCCGAAGTGGGTGTAAGCAATCATTTGTACCACTAGAAGGAAGTATCCCGCCAGTTATCATCGGAGATAATCCAACTAAGCCTTGCAATATCAAATATCGTTCAATTAGTAACTGTAATTGTTGTATTATTCCTGATAAGTTAATCCTGTTCAAGTTTCCATAACGTCTCGATGAAATAAATTATTTTCTGTACCGATAATAGTAAAATTGAGTTTATCAAGTAGTTATATTTTCTCAGAGGATGTGAATGATTATAATGAAAGGGAATCACGACACACCAATACACACTGTGTTCACTCGGAAATGAGGGGACGTTGTAGATAGTCCACCACCAGGGTCTACACGCCGGAATGTCTCAAACGGAATTTTTTAAAACTAATTGTATCATCACAAAACGTGCTTATCGCACCAATTTCAATTAAAAATGGTCATGTCCCCGCAACGAACAGAAACATGAATATTCCAAATTCTAATATATTAATGTTTTAAGTATATGAATCAAGAATGTGTTACAATTTCGATTTCGGCGAATTTTGGCAATTTTAATTGAAATTAGTGCGATAAGGACGCTTTGTGATGATACAATTAGTTTTGAGAAATTCTGTTTTAGACATTGATACGTCTTCTGATGATGGGTGTGAGACCGAAACGTACGTACAGACGAAAATAATAAGCATGTATGTTAGTGTGACTTATTTTCCGAGTATTTATTTATAATTAATACCTGGGTCAAGAAGCATTATTCGTTCTTATTAACGTAACTTATTAGTTTGAAGATAGACATTTTGTGTGGATACATAAACGATGAGAAGTAGATTAGCCTGTGAGCCCCAATTGAATTTCTTCCAATTTAAATCAGACGCCCGCATATGTACAATATGTATTCATTGTGAGGAGTATCCCACTCACCACTGTAAAGTTGAACGTATGATATATATTAACAAACATCGAACAGCTACTAAGCTGTTGGAGCTGATGAAGTTGAGATAATTTTGTTGGTCACAACCAGCAAGAATCTAATGTAAGAGTAAGTATATGGGTAATATCATTGGGTTGACTCTCCTAGAATACACAAGAAGGAAACGAGGAAGCTGTGCACGTCTCTGCAGGATTTACTTTTATAGAACAACTAACAGGCCTCGCTACGAACCAGGCACTCATGTCGAATACTGAACACTTTCTTTAATGGAAATATACATGAGGATATGGACTTGAACAGAGGTCGCCTCAATTTACAAATCACTTCGGTTAAAATTGGATCAAGAAATACTGTTTTATCAAGTTTATGAGACAGATATGGAATCCTTTTAATAAATTTAGTTTATGTGTTTAATTTGTGAATGTGAGCACTTAATCTCTTTGGCAACCATTCCTGGAAGCTTCTAAAGAGTAGAGAAGATGTACGACTAGTATTGTATGACTAATTTGATGTCATCATAAAATGACCACGATAAAAGTTTGTTGAGTCGAACAAAATATTTTTCTCGCCTCCTATGGCAACCCATTTTTCAAGCATATCTGAACTCTTTATTAAAATACATTATTTTTATTATAGCCTTTCATTGGATTATACATTTCAACGATGCATATACTAGACACTTACGCTGAGAACAAAATCCGAATAAAAAAAAAGGAATATGGATTATTTTGTTATTTACAAGTTGTTTCACTCACGGCAATTGCTTTCATAAGTTGCATATTACAGACTTCAGAATGAAATTCCAAATACCAATTCATGAGCTACATATACACAAAAGTGTATACAGGCTGTTCAATCCTCACTTGGAACATCTTATATATTTAGGAATTATTGGATTTTCTATTTAATTATAGGTCGATCATTGATCATATATGGGTCCAAAACAAAAGCTTGATGAGTAATTCAACTGTGTTTGAACAATACCACGTTTAGACTGCTCTGAATGTAGCCGAACAGTACAGTCCAGTCAATAAGTTGGAGAACTTTCTAAAAAAAATCAGGGCGTCGTAACTGGAAAATTCTTTTTGCATGATGTTCTGTGGCCGACGTGGATCATTCGTAAGGGTTGAGCTAAATTGATAGGACCTCCCATTTACCCTAAACTCAAAATTAACGATATTTTCACCCTCTTTTTTGAGATAATTTTGAATTCATGAAAAAATTGATTTTATGGGTCACTGAACACGATACCGAGGTCATTTTCCAGGAAACCTCATTCAATGGGCTGAAAATCAGGGAAATTTCCTCCTTTTCATACAAAATTGCGCATTTTTCGTTTTATAATACATAAAATATTTTGGTAGTTGCGTATTTCGATTCAAAGTAAACCAAAACTAGGAAACTTTGCATTCAACTGTGGAAAGCTTGAAAAGAAAATCTTTCCACACCATTGAAATTATCGTGTGATAAGCCGCTGTAGGGGTTTTTGTGGTTGCTGATTACGAATTCAATAATTGAGAAACATTTTTTTTTTGAACTCTTATTTTCTTAAATGTAATTTTTTTAGTATCCTGTTGATTAGAATTTGTGTTTTCGATGTGCATCTCAAATTACAGAAAGTAAAAGTAATATGAAAAAAAAAATTGTTTGAAAATTTTGGAAAAATCGAAGAAAATTACAAATTCAAATATTGTAGCTTTAAGTAAACAGTTACAAACTTGTATGAATTAAAACAAGGATGCTTGTATTTTTTTGTTCCTTCATTTTCCACATGATCCTTATGTTATTTTCGAACGTTTTTGATGTCAAATTCGTAATTATCGACCAAAAAACCCCTCTTAGCGACTTATTACACAACAATTTCAATATCGATAGGGTATTTTTCCTTGTAATTTTCTTTAATTTTTCCGGAATTTTCAAACAATTGGTTTGCTTTACACTACTTTTAATTTTTCTAATTCACCGTACACATCGAAACCACAAATGCTAATCAACACGACACTCAAAAAATTATATTTAATAAAATAAGAATTCATAAAGAGAATTTTTTCGTTTTTCCGGAAAATGATATTTTCCAATTTTTTAACCATCAAATTCGTAATCAGCGACCACAAAAAGCTCTATAGTGCCTCATCACACGATAATTTCAATGACCTGGAAGGATTTTCTTTTCAGGTTTTCCACATTCCGCAAACATTCCTAGTTTTGGTCTACTTTGGATCGGAATACGCGACTGCCAACATCTTTTTTGTATAAAACAATAATTTTATATGAAAAGGACGGAATTTTCCTGATTTTCAGCCCACTGAATGAGTTTTCCAAGAAATTGACCTCTAATTCACATTTGGTGACGCATAAAACGCATTTTTTCATAAATTGAAAATTCTCTCAAAATAGGGGGGTGGAAATAGGGTTAATTTAGCGGTTAGGGTTGAATAGGAGGTCCTGTCCATTTAACTCAACCCTCACCAATGATGCACGTCGGCTACAGAACATCACGCAACAAGATTTTTTCCGATACGCCCGGCTCTTTTTTAGAAAGTCGGCCAAATTCCCCTGCTTATTAACTGGACTAGTATCTAATCCTTGAAAGTTAGGAACACGAGGTTCTGGCAATTCGTTTTGTCATGAATAGTTCAATTATTTCCAGTACCATTGAAATATGTATGAACCTCAGAGTCGTAAATACTTTAACCTGCATTGGATAATTTTCAACTTGATCGACTCTCATTAATCCCTTCCATTGAATGTGGAATTAATTTTCTTCCAACCGATACAATGTTGTTCGTATTTATTTCTGAAATTTTTCAGCTAAAACTCGATTATTTAAGAAAAATCGATATACGTGTATATATGCTTTGAAATAATTGTTCAACTTTAAACTGGGTACCTGAATATTATGTAAATATATCTCGATGAATAAATCCTATTAATATTCGTTTTTGTTAACGCTTCTTGATTTCTCGCGTACACTGTAAAAATGGATTTGAGAATCGTTTTCTCATGTGGTCTTCAATATTTACAACGTGAGTAACTTCAGGATACCTTCCTTGAATGTTAATTCGAAAATAATAATCAAATGCTATATCTCTTATTGGTTGAAATGATTAAAATATCTATGTATCAAAGTTTTCGACGTCACCGATTAATTCGGTGTCAGAATTCCGGAATAATCACTCATACATTGTTAAACACACAAAACCTTGAAAAAAAATGGAATATATAGCCAACAAGGAAATGTAACGGGCCGAAAAAGCTCACACGGGGATTTATCCATTCACCGACGAAGAATCAGGTGAAAAACTTGTTTCAAATATTAAATCTTCCATTGTTAAATTTAAAATGTTAAAGTCGTAATAAATAAGTGAAATATCTTAGCTTTCCTGATAGTCTAGGAGCTAGAGCGATATGGTTGGCCTGTATAAATACACCTTGGCACGACTGTATCATTAGTGGAGAAAGATTCCATGTACAATAAATAGCTCTCACAGGCCGAATCGTGTATTGCCAGTCGTTTCCAAACTACAGCCACCTCAAATTTTGGACTTTTTCAATGCACGAACCCTTTTTCGGAGTTTTTGTATATTGAAAAGCATGCAATTCTTAATCATTCACACCTAGTGCCAAGGTTTTATATCGAGGCAATTTCTTGAACCTGCCCAGTAAATTTAGTGGGCTGAATGGAATACGCGAACATAGTTTCTAACCTGCTGGAAAATGTTTGTTATTATTGCCAGTTGTTAAAAAAACACATGCCAAGGTTTTTATCTGGGTATTTCCAAGTACCTGGACATTATTTGGACCAAAAATGAACTTTTTAACCATTTTAGCCGTGAAGTGGGAAAACGGTTACATTGCGATAAAATGCATTGGCACCGTGTCAAATACGTTAATTTGGTGTCAAAGAATAATCAATATGAGTGCCAATGTTTTTTCCCAATACAATCCTTCCCTCAACCCCGAAAACTTCTCCAAAAAAAAATTTGTAATTTTATTATTTAACCGCTGTCGGAGTCTGAATAATTGCGTAATTTATCAAATTAAATTTTTTGATATCAAAATTACTAATTTTTTTTTGGAGGAGTGGAGGTTTTCGTTGTTGAGGGAGGAGTTGTATTGGGAAAAAAATTGGCATTAGTTATTCTTTGACACCACATCAACGTATTCGACGCGGAGATATTTCAGCGCATGCATCCGTTTTAATCGTTAAGTGGTCAAAGAGCATCTTGACCCAGGTATGAATTATATGTAAGTTCTTGAGAAATAGGTAACATTAATTCATATGTCTATTTGAATTCCGTCTTTTCGTTGGTTTCGGTCTCACTACCATCATCAGAAGATATATGAGAACTAATTCACATGAAACTAAAGCGTGAGATTTCTCAAACTAGTTATATTAAGCAGTGAGCGTCTTTATCGCATTAATGAAATTAATAAATTCAGCAACAACGAACGGAACACGAATAATTGAAATTGTAACACCTTAATTTGTAAAATATATGAAAACGTTATATATAAAAATTCTCGGGAAACATTAACACTTTGTTTTATCTTCACGTACGTTTCGGTCTCACGACCATCATCAGGAGACTTATTATGTCTAAAAAGTTTTTTTTTTAAATTAATTATAGCACAAAGCCTCCATATCGCACCAATTTCAATCAAAAATGCCCACGTCGTCGAAACGAACAGAACCACGAATAATCGAAATTGTTCCGTCAATTTATTATATATATGAATACGTATATTATGAAACCAATACACAGAATGTTTCTATAGTTGAATGTTAGGTGAATGTGTTTAAAATTTAATAAGTACGACGACACAAAAGGTGCTTGCTGCACCAATTTACACCAAGTTATAATAAAAGTGATATAAAGAGCTTTACAGATCGCGCTGTAAAATGGTCACACCCAGAAGACCTTCCCAAATATTCTTAAAAAGTTCTTTATACTAATATAATCAATAGTTATCCAAATAAATTTTCAACCTCATCATTAAATAAAGAATAAACAAAATCTACTCGTATAATGGTACGTCATATATAAATAATATAAACGGTAATAAACATAATTTTGTAACAATATCATTTATTTCGGAAACCTCAGAGAAGGTAAATATTTTCCAAATCTAAAACCTTCAGTACGTAAAGATAAACAAATTCAATCGGTATATAAATCAAATTGTTTATATTGCGATGGGACTAATTCAGGAATGTTTGAACAATATCTACTACAAATATTGTACGGCCATAATTATAGTTCTATAAACAAAAACTCAGAAAATTCCACCGCCCTCACTAACGTTGTTTTGATTATAGCCACCAGTTCGATTATATAATGGTTAAAATTTTAGCTAAAGGAAACTATTATGACTTGGTCAAATTTATACAAGTTTAATCAGTCAAATTTCCGAGTATTGCTTGAAATGTATATATTCAGAGAGCTGATCACAATGAATCAGTAAATTGGTGCCGCAAAAACCTTTTCTTTCGGAGTCTTAAAATCTTAAAAACATCTGTTTAACATAGTATATACTTGAGGCAAGGAGATTTTTGCTTCTCAGACTGTCTTTACTGGTCCTCGAGATATGACGTCTTCAACTATAGAAACAGTAGTGGTTTTCTAATACATATTCATATACTTCATAAATTAAGGTGATTCTTTTGTAAGATGCGTTTTATTGCACGATTTTCTTGATTTTAAAGACGGGATATAATATTTGAGGCCAATTTTCTACCAAATATTAGAAAACTCACTATTGTAAGCATTGCAAAAATTGTTACCAGAGACCTTATAAAGCTCTAGACCAATATATGCTAACTTAAATATATGACTAAAGTAATCACTGGTTTGTTCCATGATGTTAGTTGAATGAACAAGTACTTAGTGTTAACTGGAATAGAATAGAAATATATTTATTGCAATATTAAAACATATATTCTCTATTCTAACTCCATTGTTTATTTCTTCATTTTCCTTTTCATTATTGTGGACCTCCATGGCTAAGATGTGATAAAACAGTTGTCTACAATCTACTTCTGTTGAAAATTTAAATAATTCTTCAGACGGACGGTACGTATCATTTTTAATATCCTTTTTTGAGTAATTTCTATGTCTGATACTTCTTTATTCAAGAGTCTCCAGCTATCCAGGTATTCCATATCGGGGCTGCGATTCTACAAGTGCGCTATAGTTTATATTTATCAGTTTTATGGTCAAAAGCGATTTGAGAAACTCAAAGAAGTGTATGAACCGTCGCAACATCTTATTCAATTCTTTTGCATGTAGGTCCCATTTTAGGTGTTAGTCAATTAATATACCTAAGAAGTTGATATCTTGGGCTCTTTTTATCACAAATGACCTATTATTTTGATTCATATTTATTTCATTGAAATTTGGCAGGACATTTTTGTTTAATGCAAAGGAATGAAGAAGTTTGTATTTGTTTATTGTGAGTGAATTTAAGGCAAAGAAGTTTTAACTTTGATAAAATCAGTTTGTGTTCTCATAAAAACAGTAGTGTTATCGGCTAAACTTACGATTTATCCCTTTATTTCTACATTAAACAAGTTATTCGGGTACATTATAGATGAGTGACAGTATTGTACCTTGGGGAATACCGAACCCTCTACTTTTCTGTTGACTGAGATGAATTCTTCTGTTTTAACATATTGTTGTCTCTCACTTAGATAACTTGCTATTAGATTTAGAGAATTCTTACGAATTCCAAGATTTTCCAGCGTTTCAAGCTATTTAGTGTGGTTAATGGTATCGAAAGCTTTACCTAAATCAAAAAAAAACACGTATACAATTTTTTGACTCATCTAAAGCCTTGTGGATACTTTCTACTACCGACTATATCACACCGCTGGTGGATATTGATTGAAATCCATATCGCAATTAAATATTATGTTTGTGAGGAAGCTTTGGATTCTCTTTTTTAGTATGGATTTACATATTTTGGAAGACCTTGTTTTTAAAAAGATGTGACCATAATTAAGAGGATCGAATATGTCGCTTTTTCAAAAAATGTGTATTACTACCGAAGTTTTGATTATTATTGAGGGAACACTTTCTTCAAACGTCATATTAAGTGAGTGCGTGTGGATAATTGATGTTGTCTATAATTTTTCAATTGTTGCTGTATGTATATCGTCAATTTTTACAGATTTTTCATTTCCCAGTTTCCTTATTGTATCACGAACTTCTTCGGGATTTGTTGGGTCTTGTAACATTGATTTCATGTTACTTTTTGCTCTCGATAAAGTTTTTGCGTCTAGTTTTTTTTTCCCTAATCTGGTTTCTATCTCTGAGTAACTCTCATTGAATATTTCACACATACCACGTTTACCTGTTATAACTGTTTCATGTCTCGCTTCAAATGTGTCTATCGAATTTCCGACCCAGCTATTTAAGCCACGGATCTCCTCAAATAATGCTTTGATTGTTATTTCATTATTGGTTACGACTATGATATAAATTTCAGTGATTATTTTTCCGTCCCAAATATCGACCAATAGAATTGCACCATTCGACGTCACGTGGTACAACCTACATGGTATTATACTGATAATTTTTTGAAAATTTTCTCTGGTAGTTGCTATATATAAAAAACAGAACATGATTCAGTCAAATTAACCACACTTCAAACTGACAGGTTGAATTCTGTCCACCATCGATAAAAAAGTCAAAGGAAATGTTCATTTGGGACGGAAAAATAATCCCCCGAATACCACACGAGCTTCAAAATTATCTGGCATTTCCCTCAAGGTTCCCTGCAAACAAATAAAGTCGTCAAGTTTTTCAGGAAAAATCACTCGCGCTTCGCGCTCGTGATTTTTTAACCTGAAAAACTTGACTCCTTCATTTATTTGCAACGAACCTATCGGGAAATACCCGATAATTTTGAAGCTCTTGTGGTATTATATATGAATGTTTTGAGAGAATATTTCGAGAACATTTTGAGAAGTGGGAAGGTTGCTTTCATTTTCAACCGTTATCTCTGTTATGCGCTTTTTGTCGCTTATTTATGTTGTATTTTATATGTTAATTTTCTTAGATTTATTGATTTTCGATCAATGCATATTAATCTCGAGGGAATAATTGTGTGTACTTACTCAAGATATGTGTTTCATAAACGTGGCATATTTTTGTTAATTAATTATTGATGTATTTTCAACTATTTACACTTATTTCGCACTTCTCGATATTTTAAGGTTTCATCAACTCAACAACAAACCGTATCATCATAATCGTATTCAACAACCTTAAAAACATTCTTTTATCAATTTCTATACAATGTCGACTTATACGGGCTGAGATATTCCACATGTTTATTGCGACTTTATTCAACATAACTAATTTAACAATCAAGGAGTCAACATATTGAAATTCTTACATCAGATACATAATCAGCAACCTTGAAAACCCCCTAGTTAGCATAATCGTCCAATTTCAAATACTAGTTGCCTAGGTATCACATTAAATTTCTTTATTGGTTTGTTTAACACAGAAGAAGTGATAATTTAAAAACATGACACCGGATTCACAATCGGCTATGACGAGAACTTATAAATACGGAATTTTAGAGTCACTACTCTGCTAGATATTGCATTTGTTTATTAAACATTGTTAAATTATCAATTCAAGAAAGTTACATACGTTGCAAATATTGAAGATCCTATAAGAATCCGATTCCCACATTTTAAGCCGAGATTTACCTATTTTAGTGGTCAATTTCCCTGAACGATATTCCCTTCATGTTTGGAAGAAAATAGTTACCTAAAAGCATCAAACTCCAGCAAAAGAACTTGCTGCACTACAACATAATTTGATCAAGTTGACGGGATACTCAGAGATGGACATAGTTCGTAGAGAATTTGGGATTAATATTCAACCAGAAATAGGGACAATAATAATACGAAAAAATACAGAAAAAAACACAGTACATGTCTACTTGGGTCTGCCTACTAATCTTTGACAGAATGTGGAATGAGAAACACAATATGATCGACTTTATTAACCGTTACCATTCTCATATAGAAACCACCGATATGGTGCTCAACTTTCGAAAAACTGAGAAAGTCAGGTTGTCAGAAGTTATGAAAATTACAAGGATACTCCGTCAATCACCACAATGCAGGAATAATTGAGATATAATCTGCATTTAATGCAGAATGACAATTGATTTGCCATTGAAATAAACAATTGGACTAGTTCCCGAGATGCGACAATTTTACAGATTGGCATTTCGCATTTATTATGAACCTACTCACTCATATACTAACAAACAGTACATCCTTGTACCCTCAATCGCATGAATTAGCAGCTCAACGATCAATGATTTACAAACTAGGTGATGTCCCACTAAGATTGGAGTGAAGATAATAAGTAATTAATCTCTTTAACGAATATTGGGAAACCTCCAGTAGCAATGTCTACATTTATTCAACAGGAAGGAAATATGTTGCTTATTGAATACCAAACTTTCTTTATTCTTTTATAAATTACAATTCCTATCCTCTCCTGATGTACTTGAATACTGACTATGATAAATTTGGTAAGGACCGATTTAGGCAACTTTTCAGGAGATCTTTTGAGTTGACCTTTTCTTTCCAATTTAGGAGTACCCAATAAATATGTTATGGTCAATTCAGTTTTCTACTTAATATTATGAACCTTAATATTGATGTTTTAACAAATTGAAAATACTGCAGTATTCAAAGGTGACTTATTCGAAGTGTTGATTCAATGATTGATACCATAGAAGAATTCATGAAGTGCTATCGAGACCCTCAACACCATTGTCCATTGCGAGAAACATAACGCCCTTGTTCACTTCTAGACCATTGCTTTGAATTTTTATATCTCTCTTTCTGTTAAAGAAGATTTTTACTTATTTTCTGAGGACATGGAACAATTATTTTTACATAGGCTCGCCCGAAATGGATCAACTAATCACAAGCATATTTTATGTTTCTTCCTTTTTCTATACTTTTACTATACGAGAGGGAAACCTATAATGTTCGGAGAACATCGTGTGGCCATCAGTGGAATGTAGGGAGAGAAGATAGGCATTCGTATTTTTCTTGAAGGTTTGGAGGTAATAGGCATAGGGAAATACCTCACTTGGTAAAGAGCTTCACAACTTTGTAGTTCGATAAATAAAATGGAGTCTGGTAGGAAGAAGTTCGATAGGCCTCGAGCTTGACATTAAAGGGATGACTAGTTTGAGCTCGTCTAGTCCGCCTATCTGGAATCTCTCGTGATGGAACAACAGATGAGATTTCTGATGAACACCAACCATGGAAATTTATATAGAAAAGGAAGAGATCTCGCACATTTCTACGATATTCTGGAGAGGTCAATGAGCCCGTAAGTGTAACATCATTCCTCAAACGAATAGCTCTCTTCTGGATAGAATGCAAGAGCATCAGCGTATGTATGGGTGCCAAACTTCAAATATTCCATGACAGGTCGACTCCGTGCTTTGTAGATTATGAGGAGCTGCTGAGATGTAAAGAAGCTCTTGGCACAGAATAGAAAAACAAGTTTTAGTGAAGCGTTTCTCGCAATGGACCTAACATGAGCGTCACATGAGAAGGTTCTCTTGGTGGTGATCCCGAACATTGTTATGGAAGACTTCATAGGAATAGTTGTACCTGACATCATCATATTAGGGATTGTGGAATCCGCCTTCCTGGAAAAGACGTATCGGTTGTATTAAACTCTACTAAATTACCAGATCCCTATTTCAAAATCTTTGCCAGATCTCCATTGATTGCGTCAACTTATTTGTGTCTTGTTCCTCGGATTTCATTGAATGGTATTTGTACGCTAGTTGAGAAAGCGGTATGAAGTGTCCCATCATCTGCAAAGCTGTGGACGGGACAGGTGGTCAATTCCAGCAGATCGTTGGAACGAAGCAAAAGCAAAGTTGGTGCCAAGATAGATTCCTATGGAACACCAGCGTTGATGGCCATTGTATCGGAGAATACTACGTCAATCACCACAGGGAATAACTGAGAAATAATCTGCAGTTAATGCAGAATGGCAATTGATTCGCCATTGAAATAAACTCATGTTGATAAGTGTCTAACAGTTATATCGTTGCATATTGATAAAACTGCCATATTTCATAGCTGATGAGAATTTCATTCCAATCTACCGAAATTTCTATGAAGTCTGTACCTTAGTTATCTTAAGATTATATTAGTCTTTTGTTTGGTGATTTGGCATACAAATATTCCATTACATTTCTTGGAAAAGGTCGATTTGCTATTCGAAAAACAGAATCGGATCAAAGGAATGATTGAAATTGTGGAAAAATCTGCCCGAAAAGTTTGAATAGTTTTTTTTTCAGAAGTTGATTGCCACGGAAAACTTAATTTTAATAATGGTTTTCCTAAATTATTGACGTAATAATTTGACAAACTATAGTGATTCTAAATATTTGGTTGTTAACATTTGGATGATTGACATCCATATCACCGGAGCCTACTGAAGCAGGAAGTTTGCCGTTTCAAACCTGGTATCTTCGCAATAACAAATTCACCCAGTAGTACTCATCGCAATGGATGTTGATATATACTGAAAGAAAATTGAGGAATGTTTATATCTAAATTCGTAACACACTTCATCTTTCCGATCTATTATTACCACCTGTAACACTTGATACATTCTAGACTTCCTGAATCTTTTACTGGATCTTTGTCTCACATAGAATATAGAACATAACAACAATTTTTCCTTCATTTTCTTGTTGACTACGTATAAAGAATATCTAAAACAATCTTTAGGAGAATTTGCCTGGAATATATAAGTTCTATTATGGAAAAAGTGAAAAATGTTTCGTTGAAAAATACTTGAAAAGTTAGCACCAATAGAGATGCGAAAGGCATTGCACAAGGGAGGGGGCTACGCGACACGAAACGTGAGAGAAATACTGATCAGTTTCGACACTCAATAAACACGCAATTTGGCTTGTCAAGTCATCTGTTTTACTCTTCCGTCCGCTCTCGTTGTCTGACCTCTGAACTAAATCGTTCTTAAGTTATCCCTTAGGTTCCTAACATTATTATTCATTTACCCCGCAACGCTCTATATATTATAGTAAGATCAATTCCAGATGTCTCACCTTGATTTGATATTATTGTTTGAGATCTCCGAAAACTGTATAAAATTTTCTATTTCATGATTATCATATCCACCATATCCAAATCCACAGAGTTAAATTTTCATGCTCAGTAAAAATGTGTGCAATGAAAAATCAAAACATACATTTTGGAACTAAATAATGAGGGTAACGTGGGATTTCTTCTCATCATCGGAAGAAACAGAAATTCTTTATTGTGTTTCGATTTGTCGATTTAAAAATAGTACCAATGGACGAGTTTGAGATATTTTAATATCTGAGGAGTTATGAAATCTGTAATACAAAATTATTATATTACAAAGTCATGTGTGATGTGTGTATACTTCATTTGAATTTTATGAAAAGTATTCAGATGAGTTTCTCCCACATATTATGAGTTAATCACAAACTAGGGCAACAAATGCATTAACAACAATTACCAGTAAGATTTACCATTTTCCATATATCAAGTTTGGCTGCTAAACAGGGTATATGTTCAGCACTGGCATTATTCTGATTATTGCAATCAGAGCTCCACTTGCTCATTGGGTACGATGTGATTTTAGATTTAGGCACCAAAATAACAAAATTAATATTGTACATTGCCTTATACTATTCGCATCCTTTTATGTCTTACTCAATGGTCGTGACTGTCATCTCAGTCGATGAAATTATTATAATCAAATTTATTTCGACAGGGACATTTCAATTTTGTTTTCTTAAATACGGACCTGTATTTTCTCTCACCGATTTAGATAGAAATCGTCTTTATTATGAATATTTACATACTCGATTATCTTACAACGTTTTGGACATATTATAAATTAATCGTTAAGACTGTATTTTATATAAGTTAAGGCCAGACCTGTAATTCAACATTCAAATGAACATTTCAAAATATAAAATACATAAAAATAATAATAATATCACATTAAACAACAAGTACGAAAATCAACAATTACCAGGCACATAGGAACAATAAAACCCAGTTTTGAACAGATCCACTTTTTATTTTCTATTAATAAATAGACTGAACATGTTTCCATTGATGCCACTATTGAAATTTACATTCTCATTTGTGAGGATAGTATGATAGTAATAATAAAATTTACACTTCTGAGCTTTCAGAAATACTAGCATTTTTGAGGAAAGAGTAAGAAATGGTATTGGAGTTTCGAAGAGATGATTCTGTTTAATTGCACTAAAGTTTCGATATTATCGTCTGAAATTTGCTATTACTACTATTATTTTTCTATGACTGGCACGGATTTGTCTTTTAGAAAATCCGATCTTGATGATAATTCATAATTTCCACCGATAATCCGATAGCTCTACAGTTGGCTATATCAACAGCCTTTGAAGGGGTAATTCTTGAGTAACGTAACTCATGTCATAAAGCACTCTTCACTTGATCTACTGTTTACTGGACCCTGGAAACATGTCTGCAAATAATATCTAAATTTTTTTCTGCTGCACAATATGTAGAAGACTCATATGCTGATGCTTCTACCAATTCCATCATATATTCAATTTTTGGCAAATTATTAGATTGTCCTTGGACAAACAATCCGCTTACAGCTGCTACTTCATTATGAATCCCTATATTTTGATAGAACTATTCATTAAAACTTCAAAATGTATATTGCAATTGATTTTTACAACGTGAGGAATCCAATGGGGCAAGAATAAAATAAAATGCCTTATTGTTTCACATAGGTAAATGTTACAGTTTTAACATCCCATACCTCCAAGTAGCTTAGTCATCCTACATTTCATATCTAATTTGATCGTGATGTGTTTTTGCTTCCGTCAAATCCAAAGCTGTTCTCCTCTTCCAAATAACTGTTCAGTTTCTCTTTTGTTTTTTATATAGATCTGAGTAAAGATTTTGACTTAGTCGACTATAGGATGTTGCTCATTAAATCAGAAATATTGGGGATTGATGTAATTTCCCTTGATAATTGAATAAGATCCTATTTAAACAAAAGAGCTTATTATGTTCAAGTGAAAAATTGCAAATCAACCATATTGAATGTGAACAGAGGGGTTCCACAAAATTTGGTGCTGGATCTATTGCTGTTTCTTACTTATGTCTCGGACTATGATATTGATTACTCTACAAATTTTGTTAGTGACACAACAGTAGAAGTGCAAGAGCCGACTGAATAAGTTTTAATCAAATTTGCAAATAATCGCATGAAACCAATAAATATATTCTGTAATACTAATAAATTACATCTAAATTTCAAATGTAATGCTTCTAATAACATAGATAGAAGTAGCCTAATACAATCCTATGAGACTTCAAAACACCAGGTGTATAGTAGGAGATTTTTGAGTATCACTCTAGATTCAAAGTTGAGATGGTACACATAAATATCCTTCGTAAAAAGTTGGCTACTGGCTCCTCTTCTTGTCATATTATGGTGTAGCTGCATATGGGATATCTTCGGATTTACAAAGAGTTTTCATATTGCTAAGGAAACATGTTCGAGGAATGTTTCTTCTAAGCGCTGAGACTACTTCTAAATATGTTTTCACTTCCCTCACTATCTATACGTAGTATGAAGGAAGTATTGTTATTAGCCTAAAAAAATTTCCGGATTCTCGCAAATATATCCGTTTTGAACATTTCTGAATCAATCTAGACTATTTTTGAGATGAACTATATGTTTGCGCTTGTGCCGATGTGCATTTCCTATTGGTCGTATCGATTTGAAATCTTGTAAATCGATTTGAGGTACTGAAAATAGGAACTGTGTTGTTATAGAGTGCGGTAGCTACGTTTTAAGTGGTATTTTTAACATACACCTCCTATGATAGAATTATAGTATTTTATTGAATAATATTGACAACCGGGTTTTTCTGGCTATACAGATATATCACAAACAATTATTTAATTCTCATTTTAAGATATAGTGACGTAATCGATGTGACATGATTTATTATAATACCCTAAGACACGAAGGAACGCGGTCAATCGGTCCATATGTACATTTCAGCCCGAACAAACCGCAAGCGCACGAAGAAGCAGATCAAATAACCATTGCGTTCAGGCCTTCTCGCGAATAATATTCTCACTTGCTTGAAATGTTCGTCGTGCCCAATTTAGTTCTCATCGTTTGGAAGAAAAGGGAACAAATCAAGATAAGAGTTACTTTCTACATGAGATTTCGAAAATTTAACCTTAACTCCATTTCTCACCCATTACAGCAGAGTAGTACCGATCTTGATGAAATTTTGGAACTTGATGTTATGAAATTTCGAAAAGACTGAACTTTCTGTCTCTCCCACCTTTTGAAGCAGATGAGTAACAATACTAATAAAATGTCACGTAGTTTACCTCTAACACAAGGGGAAAATCACAGTCTGCATGATGAGATCTAGAAAAACTAATTCAACTATCTTTCACACCCCGTGAAGCAGATATCACATCCATTAAAGCAGATAAGTACTTATGTTGATGAAATTTTGCACGATCGACCTTCAAAATAAGAGAGAAGCCAGTGTCTACATGAGATTCCGAAAATAGTACCCAACCGCCTAAATCACTCACTGAAGGAGACTAGTTCCGATTTTCATGAAATTACGCGGAAGTTACCTTCAAAACAAGAAAATTCACTTTCTAAATTCTGAAGCAGATAAGTACAAATCGTGATGGATGAAATTCTGCACACTTGTGCTATAAGCAAAAGGAAAGTCACTGTCCACATAAGATTCCGGAGAAACTCCCCACCTCAAGTTTTCACCCCTTAAGGAAGATGAGAACCTACCAGAGATGGAAGTCACTCGATCAATTGATCACAGCTTTTATGGAACACATGATTAATACTCATACATCAACTGTTATTATATGATCATGAGAATATACATGAATTTAAAAAAAATTCAACATATACAATATTACAACGAGTTGCCACTATAATATAAATCTTTGAATGAATATGTTTTCGAAAAAAATGTTATCAAAGTATAAAAGCTTATTTTAATAAAATAGAGTATTGTACTCTATTTTAGTCTAAAGTCATTCCATTTCGTCTTGTTATCGTCCTATCTGTAACAAGTGCTCAAATAATACAATTATGATTTGAGATATGTTTTGATGAATTTCATGTTTCGTTGGAAGATGCGAAAACATTTTTTTATCTACGAGAAGACAGATTTCATAATCATGATACAAGATACAAAACAAACAGATCTGTTATGATCATCAAGGTTTGATAATGTTTGATAAAACTTTCATTGTGTAATAACGGCTAACATGTATAATGACTGTACATCTCACGTATGTGGTGAATAACTGAATACGTCTGAATGGTGAATCATTCAGAGCTGCAACTTTTGCAGCGTTTTGCTGCCTTAAATAACCTCCAGAGTTATTTTGGAAAGAGGAGTATTAAGTATCAAAATCTACATTTTGAATGATTGATTTCTAACATTTCACAAAATGAACGGTTGAAGTACCTTCTTAAAACTAAGGGCAACAATTCTGTGTTTTCAGGAAATACAACGAAGCCTAAGCTCATTGATTTTTCTCCACCTAAACCCCCCTGCCCCCCCCCCAGCCGTTGAAAAACTGTTTACAAAAGGCTACAACAAAGAGAATATTGAGTCTTCTTGATGAAAAATTAAGTAAATACAGACCACAAACGACTGAATAGTCATTTGTGGTATTGTGATACTCGAATTTGTCACCAGGCCGGTTATGCTCAAGCGCGATATGCCTATAATCAATCTATGATCAGTGACACTTAGGCTGGAATTGTAGTTGAGTTCCTTTGTTTACGTAGGCATCTTTGTGAGGTCATGGTTTACAGTGTCTGGATTCCAATTAAGTTATTCAATAAATTGTGGGGCAGCCAGACATGATCTCTTCAGCTGCAGGTAAGGACCTGCAAAACTACCTCAAAAAAGATTAAACGTGATCCTAAAAGTAAAACCCCTTTGTCGAAAGAAGATTCATTTGGAAATATATAAGATTCAGACTTTGAATATGACGTCAAAAGCTGTGACACTGTCACGTTATGAATGAAAATTATTCTAAGCTTGAATAAAATAATTATTGAAAGTTCGATTTTCGCTAATTTCAGTGAAAATCGAACTTACAATAGTTATTTTGTCTACGTTCAGAATGAATTTTCATCACGTAATAGCTGATTCTTACCAATTTTTGAAAATTACTCTATTGATTAAATGAAAGCTATTTATTATACTATTCGCGACGAATTAGGAAGAGTATATTGCATTTATTCAAGCTATTTCGTTAACAAAAGTCGTAGACCAAACATTCCTGCACCATAGTGCATTAGCGGATTTTAAGCAACTTTGAAAAGATAGGTTAAAAACTTTTTAGTTGGAATATTATTCAGTGATGTTAAGATGATGAAATAAATAATTTATTTCATTATATTCACACAAACGCGGGGAGTTTCTTACAGTGAAATAATTATATAAGAATCAGTAACCAACTCCATTGATTTGCGGAGAGCAACTTTGCCACAACACTATTTATCTATTCTTGAAGAGGCAACACATTTATAGTTATTTTCTATATTCTTCATCATAATCATTCATGTTTGCAATACCTAACATAACTAGCATAGCTGATAATCCTGAATGATAAAAACAACCGAAATAATAACGCCAAGAAAAAGCTATTTATTACAATAGAAGTACAACTCTTCGAAATTACCATTATTATGTTCGATGCAGTTTTTGCCCTTTTATAATAATAATTATAACAATATTCATGTCCTTGACATGATGAACCCAGATACAGGGAGAGCGGAGCAATTGAAAGAAGTAACTTGCATATCTTGAGTGAATTGAACTATTAAAATAACATTTCATTATAAGAATGATTTTGGAAATCTTTTAGCTATACAGGATGTTCATTAAGTACTTGTATGGACGTTAAAGGGGGAATCTTCGACTGATTTTAAGCTGAAAAGTTCATATAAACATGGGTCCAAAACGGCTTGGTTCTTGAGATACAGACTTATGGTATATTTGAAAGAGGTAGTCAATCGATATTAAGGCGAATTTATACATTTGTTGCAGTAGGCGGTGGTTATTTCCAGCCATTATTGTAAATATTATCAACTTATTTGTAGAAGTAGTTTAGTCTTGGTCTTATGAATAATCTAAGTTAGTCACATCACAATACAATCAATGAAAGACACATTTCATCACAAAATTCCAACGCAGGTTTAACTTTGAACAATTTTTTTCCCAAAACGGCTGCTTTCAGCGACAAACACTGAGAGTACCTTTTGTATGTGAAATTAAATGTACAATAAGTCTGTTTAGTCAAAAATTATACACAGTGTGTCATAAAAAATTTATGTTTACCTCAATCCAGGTACAACACTGTATGTGGCGCTCTCTAACATTGAATAAAAAATCAAGAAAATACCAAGCTTCAATGAGCAAATGAAGATCTCCAATTTGCTAAACTGTGGGCAGTTTGAATCATCCCTCTGAAAGCCACCACGTTGTTCTATCTCACCAACTCATATATAAGCTCTATGTACTCCGTGTATATTTTGTATACCTTTTTGGTACCACCTTGTAATCAAATAGAAATATATAATTGCAAAATTCCACTTCAAACTTATTGATTGATGCTCATTTGATTTGCGAATTCTGACAATTAATTCCGGGTATATCCTTATGATATGCAGGAACTATTTCTATCGAAACAACATTTTGGATGATGATATTTCGTGTGAAAGTAGATTATTAAATTCAGAAGAACGATTACAACATAACACAATGTACAATGTATAAAACACCAAACATTGAGTGCACTATGATTTTAATCAATCAATTGCAACGTTATTTGTTTAGCAATGTCTCAGATCATTCCAAGTGCCAATTATTGAGCAAGTGATGAGTACTCAAAGTGTGAAGCAATTTAATTGCGTTAATGTAATACTACTTCAAATGGCGTCAGCAGATTGACAGTGTTAGATTTGGTGAATGGTTGAAATTATGTAACCATGCTCTGAGTATTAAGACGATCGATTTCCATACGAATCATTTCAAATGTAAATGTGCTGATAATTATATTTTTGAATTGAACTTCATTTACTGCAATCCGAATATGGAAATATACTTTTCCTCGATCGTGAGGCGTCAATTTCAAGTTATGAGCTATCATCATGGATACGGTATACCAGAACTGCCGACTCTAGAACTAGCCAGGGACTAAGATAAAACTGGCAACACTGTGCAGTCTTATAGTATTGTTATATGTATGGTGACAAGAAACGTACTCAACTCATCTGGAATAATCTATAAAGCGACAATAGCTTAGTGAAATTTAGATTTGTGTGTAATAGCAATAGTTATAGAGTGAATTTGCATAAAACAAGTGTTTTGTGATGTAAATTGTTTTGGTTCCGTAAGTAGGGTTATATTATAATCATACTTAGTCATTGTTTTGTTTTAGAATGTAAGTTCGAACATTTATCAGCATTAAAGAAAAAAGGAATCAACGAGCCCCTACGCCTTCTCTAGTGGAGATCAATAGGGAAGAAAATGGCTTACAGCTAAACCCTGCATAGATTCCGAATTTCGATATGAAAATTAACAGATGGTCACTGTTATGATTCTGTTCGTAGTTTTCTTAGACACGGCTTAGAATATTGGAAGAAATCAAACCGACTCTTCAAATAAACTTCTTCAATATGTCTGACAAGTGGGGCATATTATGAGGAGAAACCTATACTTCAATCCCCATTTGCTTCAACTGCTACTGGTTTTTATGTTCAAAAGGGTAGAATAATATGGAACAGAAAATAGTCATTCTTCATAATTTTTGAACATCTTTATACTCCTTTCTCATCCTGATAATGAGTACTCAAATTTCCTGAATTATAAATGGCGTACATATGAAATGAAAAAAAATTCTCCAATACACATCACACCACAAAATTATCATTTGGATCAATTAATAAATTGATTAACTAATGGTGAATTTGTCAATGTTGGAGAAATGAAATATTACCCCCTCAACAGTAATACGATTCTATGAAAGAATACAGAGAATACATTACATTATATTGAATTATAGAATACCTATGCTCTCAATGATTTTATGAAATCCTGATAGTCACTTCCCATTAAACTGATTATATTATCTTATATGGTAGTTATCAATCAGTGAATCTGCTTTTCTTCTATATTCCAGGATTCTAAATTTCATCCAAAGAGCACACTGTAGTAAAATTATCTATTATAGTAATCATATCACTTTAATCAGTTAAATGCTCTTCTGGTATCTCTTAAAGACTAAAAATTGTACTTCATCATTTTGACAGAATCTTGCAGCACTAACCCAGAAAATGTCAACATCCCCTAACATTATAATCATAACAATGATGGTGCTGCTAGGAGTGATGGTATAATGATTTTTGTAAAAACAGATACTAACACAAATATAAATCCGCAATAATGAAAACCACACATCAATGAGCCCGCAGTCAGACATGTCTAGATCACATATTTGTAAAATCTAATAAGCTATCAAATATAGGAAGACCAACCGCCAAATCAAATATACTTACCATTATATACAAAAAAAAAAAACAAATTATGTAAACTCAAAACCAAAACATGGCAATGATACCCTGATGACTCATGACGAACAGAAATACAAATAATCAATTAAAAAAGTCCTATTGTATATACTTTCACTAAATGAGAGGAACACCTATAATGTTCGAAGTACATCGTTGAGCCAGCAGTGGAATGTAGGGAGAGGAAGCGTTCGTATTTTCTTGAAGATTTGGAGCTTATAGGCATAGAGAAAGACCTCACAAGGTAAAGAATTTCACAACTTCGATGAAAAAATTAAGTCTGGTAAGAAGAAGTTCGGCAGGTCTCGACCATGAGAGTGAAGGTGTGACTAGTTTGAACTCGTCTAGTCCGCCTATGTGGGATGATATCATGGAATACAATTGTACAAACATTGCAACTGATAAATTGGTACAAAAAATACAATCAATACATGAAAATTGTTTGGATCAGAATTTTAGATAGCAAAAATATAAAACACAGTCATGAATAAGCAAGGTATCATTATCTTCATCAAAAAAAGAGGCTATCTCCAAAGCAACTTTGTATTAAATTTCCTACAACGAACCCTATACATTGAAAACTTTAAAACTTATTGAATAAAGTAATTAAAGTCACTGAATCAGCTTGTTTCAAGAAAGCTATAAAATAATGCAAAAATGACAAAACACAAATTTGGAACAACGTAAAAGAAACTACGGATAATGAAACTAATATACAACAATTGGGAGGCATAATAAATATCATATGAAGAAGAATTGAAAATACAAATACTAAAGAAATTGCTGATACTTTCAATTCTTCCTTTTGTAATATTGACAAATGAAATCGAAATCTACATAATACTAATACAATTAAAAAGAGAACAGTGAAATGTACATTTATTTCTAATTGTAATAATTTCACTGATAATAATGGTAATAAATCAAATTAATTTATCAAGAAAATTAAAATCTACAAACCTTAACGAGATTACAGTTGAAGTTTCACAAAAGATCAAAGAAATATTAACAGTAATCAATCGGAGTTTATAAATGCAGTACAGTTTTGTTCAGAATGAGCTAATTTTCAATACGGTGAGCAATATTTTGGACAAATATTTGCACAGCAATGGGCTCCTATTTCAGCTACTATTGCTAACCTTGTTATGGGATGCCTAGAGGAATCTGTTACGAATTCATTAGATCTTCAACCCGTATTTTTCAAATGGCATGTAGATGATTGCCTCATGTGTATTCCCATTGATAAAATTCAGTACGTGATTAATAAATTTTACAATTTCCACTGTAAACCTCAATTTACTTGTAAAATAGAAGTGAACAAAAACATAAATTTTCTAGATATGAACATTAGGCATGATGCAGATGGAAAAATAAAGACTTCGTGGTTAACTAAAGAAGTTTGGCCTCAACGTTATCTTCATTTCAATTCCGTTGCACCAACATGTTATAAAAAAAGTATTATAAACAGCCATTCAGATCGCGCGGTTAAATTGTCTCACGCAGAGGACCGTCCCAAAAATTTAAAAATTGTTCTTAATACATTTAAAATATGAAAGACTACCCAAAAACATTCTTCAATCCTATCATTAAAGAAGGGATAAACAAAATCTATAATGAATCTTCATATATAAATAACATAAAAGGTAATACAGCCAATTTTATAACGTTACCACATACATTGCGGAGACCTCAGAGAAAATTAAGAAATGTTCGAAGAAGTATGATATAAATTTCGCGCATAAGCCTACTAACTGTGTTGGAAAATATTTCTCAAATCTGGGACCTTTAATATCTAAAGATAAACAAACCCACACAGTACTCAAATTAAATAGTTTAGATTGCGTTGAGACTTATACTGGAATCTCTAAACAATATTTACAAAGAAGAATGTATGACCATAAGTATAGCACGAGTAACAAAAACTTTGAAAATTCCACCGCCCTTGCTAAACACTGCTTTGATTATAACCATCAATTCCATTACAATAATGTTAATATTTTAACTAAGGAAACCAATTATTATAAGAGGTCTATTCTGGAGATGATTCACATAAAACGTGACTCCAAATCTGTAAATCATAGGACAGATATTCAGACATTAAGTCAAATTTATACTAACTTGATTATTTAAAACACTTGCAAATTCCTACATGCGTCTTCATAATGTTAAAAGTATATTTTAGGTAGAATGTCAATAGTATAATTCCAATAACTAACAAACCTTTTCTATTAGGTCGTAAATCTAACATCTGGTTCGAAAGTGGATGCTTCAATCCAATGTTCTCGTTTCTAGTCGTTCACAGACTTTATTGACATGAACTTGCATTTATTAAGAGAACCTGCTTAACAGTGGATTCTTGATATTTTATACTTATAACATTGATGTGTTACAATTTCGATTATTCGTGTTTTTGTTCGTTTCGGCGACGTGGGCATTTTAGATTGAGATTGGTGCGATAAGGACGCTTTGTGTAATTCAATTAGTTTCAAGTAATACAGTTGTAGACATAATAAGTTTTCTGATGATGGTCGTGAGACCGAAACGTACGTAAAGACTAGAAAATATAAAGCATAAGTGTTAATGTGACCTATTTCCCGAGAATTTATATATAAAACATATTAACAGTTCATTTATGTGATATTATTAACCTGATACTGTGATCACGAGTTTTTCCAAAATGCTTCAAACAATGTATCAATAGACCTGTTTTGAAATCCGGAAATGAGGAGAATGTATCAAACCACCGACCTAAATCTCTTGAATGGAATCTTACTTAGATTACTGAAAGGATAATTGGAAAGCTGTGATCAGTTGATCAACTGACTTCCCTAACTTTTGTTAGCAATAAAGCTTTCGGACAGGCTTGCGGGTTAAATGTAGATGATTTTAGAAACATAAAATATATTGGAAATGATTTAGAAATCGCTAATGAAATACATTGAATATCATAAGCGAAGATGAATATGATTCACTTTGTAGAAGACTAAGAAAATGCTGTTACTCTTTAAGATCTTTGGTAGGTACCTGCAGTCAGAACATTCTATTAACCGTCTAACATGGTAACTTTCATTCTGTAATGAGATATACTATTATAAATTGTGATTCCTGTTCTTCCTCTAATAGGGTATTTATACTTCAAAAGTATCCAATATGTATTTTGTCTGGTATTCAGCTTAGAGAATCCTGTAGATCTTATTTCAAAAAATTTCACATATTAACGTTTTTCACCACCTATGTATGAAAATTATGTTGCTTCATTCATAACAATCAAACATTATTTTCTAGGAACTGTGTAGTTCATAGTTATGACACACGCAATTAGTCTAATTTCATTCCTGATTAGCATACAACTGCCTTATATCAAAAGAACTTGTTTTATAATGCTCGTAAATACTATAATAGTCTGCCACAGTATATAACAGAGCTAAAGAAATTTTATCAATTTAAAAAACATTTGAAAAAATATTTATTGGACAAAAACTCCTATAATGTTGAAGAATTCCTTTTGTCATAGTAAATTCAATTTTGTATTTTATTTCCATTCTATCGTGACACAATTGCCAACTACAATGTAATTTTGTAATTCCATTGGTTGTTTGTAACTACTCCTATTCTATGCCTTATAAATTTTCACAGGATATCCATATATATATATATTTGTTTCGAATATTCTTGGAATAGTCAAGAAGATTATTTTATGAATATTTGATAACGAATATTCTGATTGAATAATAAATGTCTATATTGGCTTAAATATAATGACCACCTAGAATGCTGAATAGCGAATAATTATCTTGGACATAAATGCGCTTGCTTTCCCAGCTATATTTTCCTACACGCTTCGTTGCCCGACTCCTGCTTTAAAACTTGAAACGTTGATTGATGGTTTTTACAGATCTTATTGGTTCAAAACAACGCTGGTTTCATATTAGAATTGTCAACTTGATCAATTCAATCAAGTCAGGTTGAAAATTGGTGAATATAATGAATCTCGTCCCATTGGAAGTATAAGAGTAGGAAATCCCAGTAGATAATAGCATTGATTAAACCACTGAATGATTGGAGTATCAGGAATCATTCCCTCCTGTACGTCTATTTCTCCTATCCAAAAGCTCAAACCCGAAAAATAGATTTCCTTAATATGAAACAGATCTCTGTAATTGGTTGGGACATCTCCTGCGAACGGAGCTTACCTATCTGCTTGCCTCTAGGTTGCGCTAAATAGTTTTATTGAAATGAAGCTTGGTTAACGCAGGCCCGTCTGCATTTTTCCGTCTCCTGTAAGGCTAGCGCAACCGAGTGCGTTAATAGCATCTCCGTTCCCTACGGGGCTAGCGCAACGCATGCAATTATAATTATTGCGGTAGGACATGTGCGCTTCCCAAATTCTATCCTACTACTGTGCACGTTTCACATCCTACAAGCTGTGTGCCGGTGGCAGTGGAAGAGTTCCAATAATATAGAAGCTGATGAACGAAGAACATTGATGCTCTTATTCCGCAACCTGCTGTTAGCTCAAAACGAAAGTGACTGTGAATTGAAAAAATTAATTTTATGCAGTTACCCTATAGTTGATAAATATAATTTGTTTCTTGATTATTCCAAAAAACAATACTGGGATAGAAAATTTGAGGGGTGCCACAAGACAGCACATAATACAAACAACATTATCGAGGTTTCCATCCGTATATTCAAAGATCAAGTTTTAAAGAGGTACAAAACTGTCAACGCAATATCTTCGGCCGATTTTGTTTGCGCTTCATTGGAAGAATTTTATAAGTAAAACATAATTTCATTTGCGAATGTACGTGATATGAAACTCCATGCTGCTGTAAAGAGTCAATTTCCTAGTTCCTCGGCTGAACTCGCGATCTGTTAATACTTTCTACCTCAAAATTTCTCGTAATAACATACTTAAATTATCTCCATTATTTTGTATGTGTCATGCCTATAACATCAATGACACTTATTCTAAATATATTTTCAATTCTAACCTAAAACAGATTGCTCGCCTACTGCAATGAAACAATATTTATACTTTTCAACTCTTTCTTTCTTCTTTTCCTCTTTGTACATTGTTGTGATAAATTTTTTTTGCTATTTTCTTTTTCTTTTTGAGTTTGTCCCCTCTCGGACTAGAGACGATTCAGATTTAATTTAGATAATAATTGTCAGTATATTAATTTTATTATGCATTGTCCTGATCTTTAATTGGATTTATACCTGTTGATCAGTGTAAGGTTAAATAAATAAACACATTAATACATAAATAAATGAATCAAAAAATTGTGCCATAAGACCTTCATTCTTGCTGTGAATGAAAGGACAGACACTAATCAATTTTTACACCAAATATTATATAAATTTTACAAACTAGAATACAAAATTGTACAAGCTATACATAATACAATTTGTTGCTTATTACAAAAAAAATCGATGGTAGACGCCGTTACTCTATGGGTAATATATAATTATGAATAAATTAGAGAACAATTACTTTGTTTTTATACCAGTTTTATTAATAAGATGTGAACATTACTATAGTTTCAACACCGGAGTGAACAATAAACAGTACAAGTATAAATAGGAACTAAAGTAAAATAGGCCTAATGAGATTTATACACTAGGGAGTAAGGGATGATTGGAAATTCCAAAGCAGGTGGTTCCCTGAAAAATAAGAGTGCTCTGAAAGGCAAAGGAAAATATCACTTTGGTATAGGTCTAACTGATCATTTTAGACGTGCAGTCACTGTTCAACCTGGTCTACCTACTGCTAACACGAAATGCGTTTGTATTTCACTATGTATCATTAATTATAATACTTCATTTGGTTATACGAATCAAGATAGTTACTTGTGCCCCAATCAAATGACCAAATCGTCAATGCCTGAATATTTCGCAAGACCATTAAATTATAAATAAGTCCAAGCAGTGAGCACATGTGTTTTAAAAAGCGGAAGCCGATAAAGGAGAGTGGAGTGAGTAGCTTCAATTTCTAGACGCTAGACGTAGACGGGTCTGCGTTAAACAAGCTTCATTTAGTATAAAACTATTTAGCGCCACCTAGAGGCCAGTAGATTCATATGCTCCGTTCGAAGGAAATATTCCAATATTCAACCATTGCTTCCCTTAATTTTGACCGGAGTGATCATAATGTTTTGCTCAGTTTTTATACGTTATTTGTCAATATTTGATTTGATGCAAACGGAAATGACCATTTGATATATTTTATAAACCGATGATGATGATAATTATCGGGCAAGAATTTCTTCACAGGTGTTGTGAATTTCTTTTGTTAATTGAGTACATAAGCCTGCAAAGAATCAGGGATTTGATAAGATACTAGGAATTAGGTCAGTACGCTGCGTTTAATATGCCCAAAGGGTAAAGACTCACTCTCATACTTTGTTCATTACGATCGCTCCGTCTTAATTGAATTTGTGATAATCGTACTCTTATATTAATATTATTTGTTTATTTTAATGTACGCTACGCTCACTCCAACTTAATATCATTAGTAAAAAGCTCCTTTTGTCGGATGCCGTATATGGAACGCGCTAGCCCTTTGTCGGGGCCGCGCCAGCAGATGGACAGGAATCGAACGTGTTGTTTTGTTCTATTTCTTTCGACAATCGGTGAGATAGTTATCGCATCGAAAGACGTGAAACAGAGTGAAAATCGTCGAGTATTTCGACGAACCTCTCTGCTCAATAGCTCGTAAGCGACTAAAGGTATGACTTTGAATTTCTATGTATGCAAATTTCGAGCATCGTATCTGGTCCGTGTCAAAATTTCAAGTAAATTGAATACACCGTTTGGCTGCTATACGTGGACATACACAAACGAAATCGATCCAAAAATGCTCAAAACTGATACATCTGCGAAATTCCGTAAAAAAATTTTAACCCGATTACAATGCTTTCCTTGAAAATTCTAGGCTTCCAGATGAATTTCGCGTCACAACAGCACGACTTGATGCCAACAGTTTGTTTGTTGGAGTTACATTTTGTGCAGCGAGTTCTAAAGACATATAGGTACCAGTGGCGGCTCCTCGAAGGAGGCTAAGGAGGCTCAGCCTCCTCACCAATCTATCTTAATGATCATTCTCCATTTTATTTCCTGTTTCTCTGATAATTCTTTAAATTTTACAATTAATTCCCCGTTCTCAGTAGTTATTTTTAATCTGGCAACAGTGGCCAGAGGCTAGATTCTCTATATATCTCAAACGCTAAATACGTGTGGTCAACACAGTTGCCGTTTTCCAAGCAGTTCAATTGCTAGATAGGGTAAAAGAGCGAATATGGCAACATCCTATGGAAGCTAGCTTCTCGTACGGAATCGTCGGTCGAATGAAATACGATTACTTGCTACCGCCCCTCCGCTAGAAGAATGCCACAGGTGTCGTGTTCCGTTAGTTCTTGGTTTTGTACAGCGAGGCGAAGTAAGGTTAAGTAGTTAAGTTATAATTTATCTAACCGGTGAACGTTAAAATGATGAGTGACTTAGTTGCTGGGTTCTTAGAAAATCCATTTAGTGGATTAACATATGATAGAAAAGTGTTTTGTTAAAAATAAACGGCCTTTACCGGATTTGAAAGGATTAGTGGTGACGATGACAGGTATGTTTCAAAATACACAATAAATTATATTGCTTGCTATTCACATCTGACACAACTTCATGTTGGGGACACTCGGGTTATGATGATTTGAAAAATTTAGCTCGTGGTATAGATAGACATAAAAATCGCAGGAACATATTACATCGAGTATTAAGTTTAAATTAACCGGTAAACAGAATATTGTTAAAGGAGGAAAACATATAATTTGGTAGACAAGAAACTACATTATAAATAACTTTTTTATGAAATTTTAGATACTATTAAAGGTCAAATTGAGATTCGATTTTCCGATTTACATGAATTGAAATTTTTCGACTTGACGAATAGAAGATTTTTCGAATCTTTTTCAAAAGAGTTTCCCAATACACTTTTAGATAACTTAGTTCTAAAATATAAATTTTTTGATAAAATAGCACTGCAAATTGAATTATGGGTTATATACCTACTCGGATAAAGATATTTTAGGCCAGTTACGACATTCACGCCGATATGATAAAATATATGATAGACAATGATTTGCAACAAGTTTTACCTCAGTTTTATAAACTACTTTGTTTGACAGTCACCATTCCTGTCACGTCGGCATCGGTGGAGAGATCATTTTCTACTCTCAAACGAATTAAAACTTACATGCGAAATACAATGAGCCAAAATCGTTTATACAATGTTAGTTTGATACCTATTGAAAAAGATTTAGTAAAACACTTAAAACAAAATGATACATTTTATGATAATATTATTGATCATTTTTCGCAAACTAAAGACCGTAGAATTCCGTTAATATATAAAAAAAGCTTATAAAAATAATTAAAAAAAACCAAAGAAAAAAAAACGAACAAAAAAATTTTTTGCCAAGAGAAACTACAACTCCACGTTGGTTCTCGCTGAGCAACAATTCATTTTGTCACTGAAGTAGCTGGTACGGTCGCTGTGTGGTTAAATTTATTGGCTGAATAGAGTATATTTTTACAAGAACGTTTTATGTCCAGCCTCCTCTCTTAAAAAGTTCACGAGCCGCCACTGATAGGTACCACGCTTTTTAATGGAACAATTTACGCATATGGAAATACAGTATGCATAAACCATGCTTCAATTTCTCAGACATTCATATTCACTGCTGCATGGCTGTTTCAATCCCGTATACAACGGCTTTTATGTGTGTTTCAGGCCTGGTCTTGTCATCTTACCGTTGAAGTCTTCAATAATAGCCCTAACGATAGGTTAATTTTTTTAGCGTCTTTTTTCCATCAATAGAGTAGACGTTTTCTGG
This sequence comes from Endomychus coccineus, assembly GCA_958510875.1. Taxonomy (NCBI): domain Eukaryota; kingdom Metazoa; phylum Arthropoda; class Insecta; order Coleoptera; family Endomychidae; genus Endomychus; species Endomychus coccineus. The sequence continues at coordinate 64,749,549 of OY294069.1, forward strand.
ATAACTTAACTGTCAGATATAGATAACTTCTTTATGTGTATAACTATCTAACAAGATGTTTTCTCATTGATGTTATGTAAACCCATGGTACGCTATTGACACATTTCAGTTGAAGCTTGAGTGTACAAAAGCAATTAATCTCACTTATCATCGAAAACCTAAAGTTAAAAATACGAAAATATTCGAAAATCCTATAAAAAACTTGTTACGCGCCTGCCAGACTATCAAGAACTTTGGATCGAGTTGATTCAGGAACGGTGACAGGTTCTCAACTCCAGCTATGTGAAACGCCAACTTTAATATTCTTCACCTAATTACTGCTGTCTTGGTTAAAAATACTTTTATTCCTTTTAACATAAGTCTTCACAAAAATATATACATTGTTCGGAGGATTACATTGATACTCGAAAAATTTATGTTGCTCCGTTTAGCTTGAAACTGATACTTAAAAACTGTTTATTCAAATACTAGGAAAATTTTAAATCATGAGTTGATAAAGGAGAGGGTGTAGTTCACAATATATATATATTTTTTCAATAATTGAAGTTCCTAATTCTTCATTCAATATCCAAAAAAACCCTAGAAGCTATTCTTGAAGTCGAAAATAAAAAGTTCGACAAATAAGTGGAAACAGCCAAATTTTCTCGATTTTCCGGTCTCCGGTAGAGTTTTCCGCATAACTGACAACCTCGAATTTGTGATCAGCGATTCATAGCACCTCCTAGAAGCCCTTTTTGTAGTCGAAATAAGGTTTTAAGAATAAGTGGAAAATAGTCGAATTTTCCCGATTTTTTTGTCTCCGGTTTAGTTTTCCGGGTACACGATTCGTGATCAGCGACCCAAAAAAGCTCCTAGGTACCATTTTCGGAGCTTAATTTTATTTCTTTGAATAAATCATATAACGTCTAATATTGGAAGGATAGAAATGGTTCAATTTTGACGTTGTGGGGGTGAATGGGGGACAAGGGCATATCGTTATAGTATCACGAATTACCATTGGGATTCATGAAACATCATGCATGAATAATATTTCGGATCACTCCGTCTTAATTGAATCAGTGAAAATTATGCTTTTATATTTATATTATTTGTTAATTTTATTGTTCGCTACGCCGCTCCAACTTAATTACATCAGTAATTGTCGTATGCCGTGAACGGAACGCGCTAGCCCTTTGTCGGGTGCCGCGTCAGCAGATGCGACAGGAATCGAACGTGTAGTTTTGTTCTATTTCTTTCTCCAATCGGTGAGTTAATTAGCGCACCGAAAGACGTGAAACAGAGTGAAAAGCGTCAAGTATTTCGACGGACCTCTCTGCTCAATAACTCGGGAACGGCTGAAGATATGACTTTGAATTTTTATGTCTGCAAATTTCGAGCATCATATCTGGTTGTGTTAAAATTTCAAGTGGATTGAAACCACCGTTTGGCCGCTACACGTGGACATACACACACGAAATCGATTCAAAAATGCTCAAAACTGATACATCTGCGAAATTCTGTAAAAAGATGATGGCCCCGATTTCAATGCTTCCAGATTCTTGACTTCCAGATGAATTTCGCGTCACAACAGTACGACTTGATGCCGACAAAACTGTCGGCATCACCGTGTTTAATCGAGTTACATTTTGTGCAGCGAGTTCTAAAGACAAATAGGTGCCACGCTTTTAAATGACACAATTTACGCATATGGAAATACAGTATGCATAAACCAAATATAAGCTTCAATTTCTTAGACCTTATTCATATTCACTGAGCCATGGTGTTTCAATCCCATATACAACTTTCATGTGACTTTCAGGCCTTGAAACTTCGTAATTGATTTTTATAATTAATCCACTGAGAATTGATATCAACGGATTCATCCGAGTTAAGTTTTGATTTCCATACATTTTATATGAATAATTTTGCCTTAATTAACAGTGAGGACCCAATAATCTTATAGGATCAAAGAGTTTCGCAATGCTTGAGAACATTAATCGTTTCATAATTTCTTCATGAGAATGTCACTGTAACGTATCTTGAGATACGTTAGTTAAATTATTGGGTAATGATGATGAGTTAACTAGTTTTAAATCACAATCCAGGTTTAGTAATTGAATAATTTAATTCCTCAGTTGTAAAGCATTTTCAATTGAATCATTTCCAGTTAACAAATCGTGGTCGCGTTTTACTACCTTTAAATTCACTGGAAAATTGTACAGCTTATCGTCTGCACGTTTGTGTAATGTACGAACCGTTAAAAATGGAGCGGAAGCGGTACCTTATGTAATTGTATTTAGTTACAAAGTTTTAATTGTATCGTTTGATATTTCGCTCCATAAGATCTTTTGATAATCACGATCGTCTTGATTGACTAAGATTTGTTTGTACATTTTTTTAGCGTCAGCTTCAATAACATAAATGAGTGCGATATCGAATGAATAGTGAGAAAATGTCGTCTAGGATTGTAGGACCGACCTGAAGTGTATTATTCAATGAAATACCGTTACTTGATTTCGCTGAACCATCATAAACCACTAGAATCTATTGTTGTAGTGCTACTCTCCTTAATTATAGCGTGATGTGGAAGATAATAGCCAGTATCGATAGAATCCTGAGTATCCTTGGACATATGACTTAAATTTCCATAGTCTCTTGAATTCTATATATTGCGATGAATTCTATATATTGCTGTTCCAGGTCTAGGTTGTTGTCTAGTTTACGTTCAAGTGAATGAAATCATTTCAATGCAATTAAATAGGAATTCCCAAGATGTTCTTTATTTTCCTTGAATGTAATTCAACGACATATCTTCCGGTATTATCTCGAAATGTATGATTCTCTACCTTCGTTTCATCGACGGATAAAAAATTTGTTCCAGGCAGTTCTTCAAGTTCCCAAAATTTTGATAATTTATCTATTATTGAGGTGAGTGACAAATTACCTGATGTTTTATAGGATTGCGAATGTTGACTGGTAATATTACCATCAATAATCCACCGGAATTTTGTCTTTGGTAGATTGTCGATTAATTTATTGATTACCGATGTTTACGATTCTACAGAAAATTTCCTATCAAGGCATCAATATCTGATGTTTTATGAAATGTTGGATTTGCTAAAGGTATATTTCTAGCAATATTGCTTGAGATTAATATTGGGAAGGTAATTGGTTCGTGATAGTTGGTACCACTACAAGTGAAATATCTTCTTCATAATTAATATTATGTATGAATACATTTTCATGTCACGGTTATATAATGAAAATCGATATTACAGATCACTTCTCCACTACTTTGAATATTTGTAACAAAAACTTTCAAAGTAATAACAATTCATTTGAACATAACATAATAAATAGAATAGACTACGTAAAATTAAAAAAATACTTTAGTACCAAAAAGCGGATTCTAATTTCGAATTCAAATAATGTCACTGACGCAACAAATATGTTTGTTGAAGAATTCTTGGAAATGGTTAAAAAATCTGAATTATCCTTTATAAAAAGAAAGATAAAACCATGGATCACGTCAGGAATTATCGACTCTATCAACACAAGAGACAAAAGTAAGTGAAATTTGTTAAAAACCATAGCATCGAATTACATTAAATGCGCAAAACTTCAGAAATAGATTGAATGAATTAATAAAATTTACGAAATATAATTATTATAGGAACATTATTGAAAATGGAAATATAATCCAAGAAAGATATATTAAGTAATATCCAAAGCTACGAATGAGAACTCACGGAAAGAAAATCTTTTACTCGACTTAGACGAGAACGATACATTCATGAAAGATGCTAAACAAATCGATAAATATTACAATAACCATTTTTTGACTGTAGGTCTCCAAATGGCGGAAAATATTGGCGAATCTTGTAATTGTGCTGAAGATGAGTTTAAATGCAAAAAAGCGGACAATCATTGTTCCTAAGCCCGACTGAAAATTGAATAATTAAACATATAAATTGATTGAAAAATAATACTTCTCCTGGCGTAGATGGTATAACTACAGAAATTATTAAACATATCCATCAATACATCTTAGAACCTATTTCGCATATTTTAAATCTAATATATTCAACAGGTATAGTACCAGATAATTTCAAACTTAGTGTAATAAAACCTATTTATAAATCCGGGATAAAATCAGATATCAACAACTTCAGACCTATAAGTTTATTAAGTAACTTAACAAAAATATTTGAGAAATCTTTGAAGGAACGATTAGTCACTTTTTTAAATAATAACGACATTATTTCTTTCACTCAATTTGGATTTCTATCTGAGTTAAGTAGATCTTGCAAAGGCATTTGGTACTGTTCCTCATGTAAAACTCATATATAAGCTTAAACGCTATGGAATTAGGAGAATTGTCAAAAAGTCTTTTGGAAAATAGGTTACAAATGGTCAAAGTTGGAAATCATTACAGCGAAAAAAAATCAGTAAATATCGGAATACCTCAAGGCACTGTATTGGAACTTGTTTTAGTTCTAGAATATATACATTCATTAACTAATTTTAATACTAATGGTATTACCATATCATGTACAGATGATACAGTTTCAATTTTCTCTGATAAAACTTGGAGTGAGGTAAAAATAAAGTTTCGGCAGATATGAAACAAGTAAAGAAACGATGAAATTCTTATAAGCTGTTTGTTTCTTAACATAAAAAAAAAACAAATATATTGAATTCTCACTATCTTGCGTCAATCGTCCAGATTTTAATACAATAGAAATCACTAATTGTGAAGAACGAATACAAGAAGTAGAACACATCAAATTTCTAGGTATAACCATTGACTGGTATTCAAAATGGGACGAACATATAAAAGAATTGACAATTGAAATACGCAAACTGATCTATAAATTTTATATTTTGAGAGAAATATTACATCATTCACTAATAACTATCTATAAGGTTCTAATTGTATCTATAATCCGATATGGGATTATTGTCTGGGATGGCTTATAAGATAGCTATATCTGAAACAATTAAATATTGCTCAAAACTGAATGTTGGAAGTAATTTAAAAAAATACAAACGACATCCCAAAGAACAACTATATGATGAAAAAATATTTAATGTGCGATCTCTCTATTTTCATAATTCTTGTTCATTTCTTTTACATCCCCCAAACAAGTAAACGACTATAACATAACCTCAAAATTATGTAAACAATACATATTTAAAAATAAAACTAAACTTTGATTTAGAAATTACATCATTATACGTTATTACATAAATGTCGTGTAAATAAGATATGAACAATACAATTTATTAGAAAGTAATGCAGACTACTTCAATTCCAGCTACTTAGCCGTTACTATTCCATAGAATTCAATGTGACCTATCATATGTGCTTATAGTCATATAATAATAATTTTTATAATTAATCTTTTACGAATATATAATTGTGAAATATATCATGTATAATTAAACAATTACAATTTGGTTCATCAAGACAGTTAATGGAATATTGATTTTTGTACATTTTAATTCAAGCAGCTTAGTGAATTTTTCAGTTATAAAGTGATCTTGAAGACCGCCGTCTAATGCAACACGCGCTACTTGTTTTTTATTATTATTGTCAGGAAATGCAACTTGAGCTGTAGCTAGTAATACTTGATTTGAAAGGTTTGCTTGTTAATTATTAATTGATATTGAAGGTTGAGGTTCCTTGTTATTATTATGATTTTCGTAATGTAATAGCGAATTGTGTTTTTTACCGCATTTCTTACAAGGTGCTCGAATACATGTATCTGCACAGTATGCCGCATTGATTCTCTCGGAGATGAATATTTTCGGAAATTTCTCGCAATTGAATATTTTTTGTGATTCACTTCAAAAAGTACATTATTGTGTATTTTGTGTTGCGGCTAGAATGTTTTTCTTACTTGAATGTACGTACCTGGATTGCATGTCGTAGTATTGAATGCAGCGTCAACGTTGTTTCAGAAAGGTTATAAATTGTATCATTGTAGGTAACTCTTTAGAAGTTATGAATTTTTCCCACTCTTGATGGGTGATTCGATCAAGTTTGTTAGTCATGCAATGAATTATAATTGAGTCCTATTTATCTACTTTTTGCCTTAATGTATATAATACTCTTGTATGTGTATTTATGCTATCTAAAATTTATCTGAGGGCTGTAACACTCACTTGTGAGCAAGGTGGTTGCTCAACGAGAGGCTTCAAATGGTTTTGTAGAATGACAAGTTTGTTCAAATATCATTCTTCCAATAACGACCAAGCAATGTCATAATTAACCGCTGAAATTTCTGAAGACTGAATGGCTGCTTCAGCTTCTCCCTTCAAACACGATCGAAGATAATGTATGAATATCTGAAAGTTGTGCCTTATTATGCTTCATGGATTTAAATGAATCGGAAAAAAACATCCATTCCTAATATGCTCCGTTAAAGGATGCCAAATTAACTTTTGGCAGCTGCACATTTGGATTGACATTTATTGTATTCGTTGAGTTTGGTTGACTTATACTTGATGATTTATTTTCACGTATAAATTTACGTGCCAAACTTATTTATTGTGGAATAATAGGCTGTCTCGAATTCTTATCTGTATATGTAAGATGATCTGGACAATCATCTAATAATTCAATTTCAATGTGAATTTCATGAAATTTGTTTCTACCTAATCGGAAGATACTTTCGTCGTTAGTTAAACAGGTATTGAATGATGAACGTTGAACCTTCAATTTGGGGAATTCTGACATTGTGTAGCCGTTCTCAATTCACTGAAAGAAAAGGCATAATAAAGGATTGAAATGACTCAAAACAAGCTTACTAACAATAATCCCTCCAAAGCTTGTTGATTCAGACGTAATTGGTAGATAAGGGACCTCGATGATAGAAGTTGTGTTATGCCTGCAGCTTCACCAATGATTGATGTGTGTGTATGATGTATGAAATGAAGTTGAATTATGTAACTCGTCTTGATGACGCGTTCCTTAACGTTCCTTAACTTGTTCCTTAACTTGTTGATTACCATCTTTAATTCTAAAACAAAAACCAAGGGGTTGTTATGTAGCATATTTACATGAAAAATTATTAATAACAAAAGGCCTGCCTGATGTTAAATATCAAAAATTATTAGCCATAGAGTTGTTTCAATTGCATAGTTTTCATAAATTGTGAGCAGGTGTTTTACAAAGTAGCAATTATTGACAAAAATTCTTCTTATTCGACTGTGAATATTAGTTGCGCTAATGAATTCTTGACCTCGAAACTTGAAGTCGACTTGGAAGTGTTATCAATACACCGGCGTAAAAATGTTGACAGTTAAAATCACATATTTGTTAGTTGCTTCGTACTGTAGCCAATACCGGAGAATTATGCTTCCAGCATCATGGATCCTTCATGCTGTAGCTACGTTTTATTTGCTTATTTTTGTAATCTAAAATTCCGTATACAGGAAGGCTTTCCAGATTTCAAATTAACTCTGGTAATGAATGGTGTAGTGTGAGCCGAATCAGCGAAAGCGAATAGCTTGGCTAGCTCACATTAACCCTGTTACTCCACAATTGCTTTATAACCGTGTCAAACAATGTGGTTTCGACGTATCTACCCAGTTTACCGCTAATATAATTACTTTATTTTATAGGTTCATCTACGTTATGAATAATTGTTAGAACCTAAAATAATCCACTCATCTATCTGTTATTGAGAAGCGGATTTTCTGATGTTCCAACAATATACCAGTGGCGGCTTCTCCGGGTAGTAAGAGGAGGCACTTCCCCACCATGAAAATCAAACCCGGTAATAAAGAAACTAGTCAGTATCGAGGTATTATTATCAAAAGTATCAAATATTGCAGAGCATTGCAATGTAAGTATTGATATAGGATTGAATTGTAATCATATGTCAAAGGTGAATATGTACCTTACATACAAATAGTTCATTGGAATTGTAATTTTTTGTGTAAAAATTTTGAGTAGCATACAGACTTGTTTTTGAGGAAGGTTTCGACTTCTAGAACACTAATTTTACAACCCGCAAATGAACGGTCGGGTGATTTTTAAGACATCTACTTATAATTTTTTTTTGCGTTTTTGGCCATTTTTTGCAATTTAGAAGGAAAATGTGCATTATATGGGCAAAACACAGGAATCGACTTTTGAAGATCAAACACTTCCATATCTTTTATGTCATATAATTTATCTTTCTGTGATGCGACACTTCACCGCTAGTACCCGTAGTGAAAAAAAAATTAAGTATTATACTCAACCGCCAATTTTTTTGCATTTTACATGGAAAATATGAATTTTGGTGAAGATTATCAGGAGAGCAGAGGAGTTTTCCTTTGAAATTGCGTATTTTCACCGCTAGAACGTGCCATAGGAGGTGCGCGGCTATAATAGATAATTAGCTATTTAAGTGGTTTTTCACATTATCAGTGTGAACTAATTTTGGTGAGAATTATCAAGAAAGCAACGTACTGGTCGTAATGATGTTCAAGTTCGTCCAAAAGACCGATGAGCAGAACCACTAATACGACCTTGTGGACGAGGTATAGCGTGCGGATCTCGAACAGAAGATCCTGATACTTTTTGTTCATATCTATTTAATATCAAGCCACCTTATTGTTTATTCTATTGTTCATTCACGTCAACCACTGTGAGAAAAGATGACCAATCACCAACCAATTACAAAATGATCTCCTATAAATAAAATGAATCTAGGTAGGCAAGCACGAGCGTGGGGTCGGTGCCCAAAATGGTGCACATAATTAACTAGTCTTCCAAAATTATATATATACCTCAAAATCATCTATATCAGATCCTCATCAATCCAAGAATGATTTCTAACTCATGAGAAAATCTTGTTAGCAAATGTGGTTCTTCCATATATTTGTGAGACAAAATCTTTCAAAGATTCAGAATCCACAATTCAATTTTAACCATATGATTAACCCCTCAAAAACATGAGTATTTTACGAGCAATTATATCAATTACAGTGGGCCAATTTCAACGAAAAAAAGGTTCATTAGAAACGCCTTAATACTGCAATAAAATATGTTTCTGAATATTCAGGTTCTTTTACATATTTTGAGACCATTGACATCTACTTACAGAAAGTATTAAACGCAGTTCTTCGACACTGAAAAAAATAAAAATTTATGGAACTCTACGGGTGAAAATAAATTGAGTGGCTTAGCATTACTATCCATCCATAGAGAAACTGTAATAAAAACTGTTCTATATGACTTTCAAACAAACAAGTGACTTTTACAATTCAATTTAATGTTATTTCTAATTCAATTTCATAGATTCTAAGATTGAAATCTTACTATCGAGTTGTTATTAACAGAAAACATATCTTATAGTTTAGACCCGACTTTTCTTTATTGAAATCTAAGATGTTAGTTAATTTGTATATCATATATACATAATTTCACCATATATTTTATATTGTAATCACTTGAGAAATTCTTCCATCGTCATATTGCATTTTGTAACCAGATAATTTGAAGTAGAATGTATGAGCGCCATCTACTGGACAATGGCGTGACCTATTATTCACAGCATTGTACGCTTACAGTTCACTTCTAACAAGACCCCCAAGTGATAATTTTCTGAACTTTTCATTTTAGGGAGAGGATGTACATAGTAAATTCAAATGAAAGAATTACTGATCTCAAATTATCGCCCTGCTCATTTCAATTGTTCTATATTCCGCTGAAATAATAAATATGGAATTGTAAATCATTGGTGTCAAACCGAAATGTATATTATATTCAATAAATGCCAGTTTATAATCAACTAAAGGTTTAGTCTTACTTATCTCTTGTGTATCTATACGACAACATTACGTTATTCCTTGTGTTACGAAGAGTGAAACATCTAAATTATTTAAATGACGTCATGTGGAACAATTTTATCGATGTATTCTTAGCGTGGATTTTTCAAAGAGTGCTTCTGATGAACTATTCATCGATCTGATATAGAAATATTACAAAAACATGCAATAATATAAAGTTCACCCTAAAGTCTTTATATAATAATTCGTATAACATAATACACACATCAAAAAAATGTGGGGTCAGCGATATTTTTAGGGTTTCGTCACTTCGTAATAATGGGAAATTCAATACAATTTTTGTCACCCACGTAGAACATAATCTTTTGCCACATTATTTATTTATAATTTCATACGAAGTTTGCAAATCAATTGAAAGCTTTAATCTAACTGAAAAGAGTGAAAAATTCGAATTCAATGCATTTAGGATTCTGAGCAAAAAAATTTTCACTCGTCAATGTCTAATACAGAGTGTGTCCACCGCGATTGTTCAAAACTGCCCTACATTGATTTGGTTAGCTGAGAATAAGGTTATCGATGCTTTCCTGATCAATCGCATTCCATTCTTCAATCAGAGTATGGAACAATTGATTTCGTGTCTGGAAGAGAATGTTACGCCTTAAAATTCTTCTGCCAAGCAAATCCCACACATGCTCAATCGGATTCAGGTCTGGCGATTGAGCAGGCCAATCCAAAACACTTATACCACTCTCTTCCAAGTAATCTCTTACGATCGCGGCGGTATGAGGGCGCGCATTGTCATACATGAAGATGAAGTTTTCACCTACTGCAGCTGCATACGGAATGACAAATGGTTCTAATATAAGGTCCCTATATCTAAGAGTATTCACAAACCTCTCCAGCAATACGAGGTCGCTTCTTCCGCCAATGCTGATACCACCCCAAACCATCACCGTTCCGCCTTGGTAGCTGAACTTCCTGTGCAGTCCTAAGTCTCCAAACATTTCCAGGTTGTCTCCATACATGAGTACGTCTAGTATCTGGACGTAAACCGAATCTCGATACATCACTAAACAACACAGGAGTCCATTCTTGCCCGCCCCATTCGATGTGATTTCTAGCCCAGACTATTCGGGCCTCGCGATTCCCTCTGCATAATGGTGGAGCTCTCCATGGACGCCTGGCACGTAAATTGGACTCGTGTAGTCTATTTCTCACAGTTTGGTCACTTATCTGTATGTGGTGAGCGTTTCTGAGTTCCAAACTTAGTTGACCTGCCGTGTGGGTTGGATTTCTAAGAGCTTGAATTCTTAGAAATCTGTCCTGTGCCGCCGTTGTTATTCTGGTACGGCCGGTATGTTGCTCTCTAACATCACCAGTTTGATTATAACGAATCCATGAACGACTTATAGTGGACTGGTTAGTCCCTAATTCATTGGCAACAACCGTCTGCGACATTCCAGCTTGAAGCATTCCAATGGCCCTTAAGTGCACGTCTCTCTGAAGGTGATTACGTTCCATAGTTTAGACAAACAACACTACTAAAAATTTCCAATAATTACCATTCGCTGGTCGGATAACATCTGATTTGATCTGATGAATGAAACAAGGAACGACATAAAGAAAATGAATAGTCGTTGGAAAAAAGAGAAACACATGCCATGATGTTCAAAATGATAAAAAAGTATTGTGTAAATAACAAACAAAGATCTGAAACGCGATAATGCCACGTGGATCTCCGAGAATTAACAAACAATCCCAAAATATGCTTGACCCTTAGATTCTTTTGATGTGTCTATAATGAACACACACATGAACTCCCATCTAGGACATGAATTAGGCACGGGAGAATGCATAAGAGTACCCGCACCGCAAATTATTTAGAATTTACTTAGGATCTATGATTGATACATTCCGATCAGAGCTCTTTCCTTTCAAATAAATTGAAAATACATAAGTTAGAAGACATTGGCGAGAACGCAATAACAGAGGTGGAGTGGCCTCTAAGAAACTATCCTAAAACTTTTACCTTATACCAAATTACTCAGCTTTCGTCGACAGCCTTACTCTGGAACAAGAAATATAGAAATTAGTGAGGAGTATGTAGTATGAACGTCAGAAGCAAATGCAATTATTTATGAGAATCTATGGGGGGAACCCAACTACTAGATACGACTTATTTCACAAGTGATCACATCGATCGGTCATTTGAATCATCAATTAAACAGTTTCTAATAGTTACTATGGAATTAATATGAGATTAATTCCGAAAATTATAAAAATCAGTAATCGTTAATTGGACTTCGGTTTTGAAGTTCAAACCAGAGGAACAACGAAAGAACGATAGGAATGATCGATAGTTAACAGTGGCGGCTCGTGAGTTATGAAAGATTGTGAGCACTATTTCTCCTATTTCTCATGCTGGAAAAAACGTTTATGACTTTGTTGTCAAAATCCAGGATAGACTGGACCACGGTCGTACATACAGGTCTGGGGACTCGTATGTTTGACATGGGTCTATTACGCGTCGCCAAACTCGTAGTCCCTTGCTCAGCCACTAGCTAGCACTTGGATCTCGAAGTACGGCAACAATCACATTATTAAGTAAAATGATTTTCCTCGTACGCAATATTTACTATTATGATTTGAGAGAGGAATAGAACTGTTACTATTGTCAAAACGTATTACTCACCTTGAAAATAACTTTCCCTTTTTCGTTGTACATGCTCGCACACATAAAAGACCTCGTTATCCGGAATCGCAAGCATCCACTTTTTTCGCATTTCCGCATCTTTCGGCAATTTAAAAACAGAAGTTTCTTGATTTACACTATTATACCACGTTTTGCATTTCGGCACAATGCACAGTTTCGTAATTTGTTTCTAAAAACGCAGGTATTCCTTGTGTTTACAACTTAAGAATGACAGTTGTTAGAGAATACTCTCACGTGACGTCTTTTGGTACTACGCGACAGTCGACGCTTAGCGGTCCCACTTCTCACATAAGAAACAGCCCCGAGTTTCCAGACCAGTATGTACGACCGTGGACTGGACGAACTTCTTTTCTATTGATAGAAACGCCAATGCATTCAGTCGATCTTCAGACATTGTGCTTCTCAGAAAAGTTTTGATGCGTTTGAGGGTGACATGGGCGTTGTACAAATAATATCCAATAGTTTGTATGTTTCCGTCAACACTTCTTTTAGGTTGCTATGAACACTAAAAGTGGCGAAATACCACCTTTGTCACACATATCCCAACATAGGATAAAATTTCTCAGTTTCATCAAGATGCTTTTGTGGGATTGCATGTCTATAAGTTTTAAAATTTTTAAAATAAAATAATTTTGCTGTACTTAAGTGATCCCTAAAACCAAATCGTTCGCTAATTTAGCTTAAAGTAGTCTCACATTCCTACTTTGCAGCTCTGTTATCTCCAGTTGTCGTTTTTGTCTTTCCCTAGCAGGTTATTCATTATTGCGTTCTTGCTTGTCATTGTCAGTAGAATTTCTAATTCGAATACTTTGCTGTTGAAATTGTTCAATTGCCTTTTGCAGTTGAGCAATGTCAATCCCGCACATTTAAGTCTGATTAAATAATATTTCAACATGTGAAATATTTTCAACCAGTAGAGAAATTTCGGGCAATACAAATGTTTCAATAAATCACTTGCTTTACTAATAGTAACTGAATCCATCCCATCTTCGTCAATAATTTTGTGTACGAATTTTTTGAACGAATCCTGGTGTTAAAATAATGTATTCACAGTTCGACTTTTGAAAATTCAGCGTGTAGGAACAGGCATGGTAGTTTGACAATTTCATCAAGAATTACCGTTCGTCTCGGGGATCGAGAAAAAAAAACTAAAAAATATCTGCAAATTTGCATTGAAAATTTTTACTTTTCTATTGCACTGTGCCGCCGGTTTAATAATTAAATTAAATTGATGCGCGTAACAGTGAATATAATGTGCATGTGGAAATGTTCTAATAATGGCTTGAACACCATTTGTCTTATCACTCGGACGCCCCATCGTGACCTTGAGCGATTTGTTTATTGTTATCAGACCCAGAAGGAGAATTTAAAATGGTTTGCAATTTGTTGAGTAATGTTCTTGCTTATACATCAGCATTATGTCCACCCGGCTTAAAAAAATACCAAAAGCATCCAAAAATTTGTCCATCCAACACGTCACGAATGATAACAACCATTTGCTGATGATTAGAGGTGTCTGTAGCTTCATCGGCCTTCAAAGCAATGACATTTGCAGATTTAATTTCTTTGGATGTTTCCTGCTTGTGAATTTGCAACATTGCATCTAGCAACTCGTTCTGAATATTCTTTTGAGACGCCTTTAAACACCTGTGAGCTTGAACATTTCATATTTATTGCAAGCACAGCGTCTAATTCAGGTGCAAAGTTGATTAGGCCTGCATAGATACATGGATTTTCTGACGTCTTTGTCCCATCATAGCCTCCTAATGTCAATTCAAAGGCTTCACACTGTACACTATGAAGGCAAGACGTTTACTGGAGATACTACGCTGTGTGTCCCAAACCGACGGTATAAGCGCGTATGTCGAAGATAACAGTAGTCGGCCAAATCATACTTGAAATAAGTATACTTCAGAACGTTTCCGGGAACATAGTTTTGAGCGTTAGCATTGAATGCGCCTGACGTGCGGGATAAAGTATAACTCAGTGAATTAAATGCTAGTTTCTTTCTATGTTTATCTTGATGATTGGGTGCGCACGTGGGTGATTGGGTGGGCATGTGCCCTTCTGCCCTCTATTACCAGCCGCCACTGATAGCAAACGAGATCCTAGTATAATCGCATAATTTATTAATTCGATCTCGAGCATAGCCAGTTTTATTTACAGAACTTAACTCAGAGAGGCCAATTTGAGCGATGATCATCATAAGAAGAAATCCTAGCTTTATCGGTTGCATCATTAATTTGATTTGAAACTTCCCTAGTTTTCACTAGTGGCTCTAATTGAAGGAGACCGTATAAGGTTCTCTGATTTTGAGTCAAAATTTTCATTTAAAATTCTGCTATTTCATCACTTTAAATGTGGTTCAATCTACAGTTCATTCATAAATAAATAATGAAAGAATTTTTTAATATCCACATTTTAGAAAATGAAGAACATTCTCAATCATTGATTCGAAATTCATTTCAGACTTTTTCAAACGAGAACCTCATGTTTATGAGATTTACATGCAAGGATTAACAAATATATTCATTAAAATTCAATGAAATTATATTGGCACAACTTCAACAAACGAGCGTGCGTAAAAATTCAATAAGAAACACTTTCATCAACTTACTGTATGTTTTTTCTTTGCATTCTTATCTTAGATATCGTTATCGTATATACATCACGAATAGGATGAATAGTGCGAATTCACTCAAGATGCTGAATTCCATTTCTGTATGCAGCACATTTTTCCTTTGTTATTTGAGCAGATCGAAATGTCAGAGACATCTCACTATCAATGCCTGATTTAACATTCAATCAAGTTCTAATCATGTGTGTATAATATAAATTACATCCTGCATTGTACATCCATTGTTGCTGCGGATTCGCTCTGTCTTCATCATTTGTGAATCCATATGTTGATTCCTGTTAACGCAATTATGAAAGAATGCCATGCTGGGATATTACTAGTAGAATATGTTGATTAATAGATAAGAGGGGTTCTGAATTTCTATGAATCAAGAGTATTGAATATTAAATGAACATGTATTAGATACTCAGCTAGTTGAAAAATGGAATAGCTGGAAGTTTATTCAATCAACATGATCATCATCATTTTAGGAGAGGGCGACACATAGTTAGGTCCATTGTGCTCCCCGTGGTCAAAAGTCTATTATGTTCCAGCAGATTTGTGGCCCGCCAGAAACCTAGAGTATTGCCAGCGCTGGCTTTCGTGGGAGCAGTTTTGATCTCCGAAGAGACGAAGCCTGAGAGATGTCAATGTGGAGCATTGGAACAGGATGTGAGAGGCAGTTTCATCCGCGATGCCCATAGTATGGAGGTGTTTGTTAAGACGACAATGACCGGTTAGGATTCTATGCATCTCTTTGATGTCCCTTCTGTTCAGAGAGAGGAGTTTCTTTCAGAGCCTAGTCACAAGTTCTTTGATGAAGAGGTTGGCCTGCCTCATGTGTGGTGATTCTCGTCACTGTTCAGACCAGTGTTTGTTCATTTGGCCCAGAAGGACCATACCCCCAAGCAATTTGATGAAGCGACCATTGGCTCCGGAATTGAAAGAAATATGGTTGGAAATAAGAAATCTGAATTACTGGTTGCTCAAAGTCTCGTTGAAGATCTACACACATTTTCCCGTACAATAAGCAGACAAACAGCTAGTACAGAAGCCTCAAAAGAAATGAATGTCACCCATCTGATGTGCATTTACTCCAAAATATTCACAACAGAGACCTTCAAAACCTGCTACAGTTCTGTCAGTGAGCTTCAAATAAACAGCAAGAAGAAAATTTCTGTATTATGTATCGTTTACAGATGAAGATGCCTCATCTGACAACTTCACAAAGAGAAATTCATTATTCGGCGTGATTTTAATTATTGTGATACCGAAAATTCCCATTCCATAAGATCGATAATTGATCTCACTGATAAAATATAGGAGGACTTTGTGGATTGTAGTACTATAAATGAGAAATAATCACCCTTATTCACTAAAAACACCGTTAAAGTACTGACGACCTTACGTCTACCATAAGCAGCCATCATCAGAATAAACTGAGTTTACTCTAATGATGGCTACTTGGTAGCCGAAAAGTCCTCTGTACTTCAAGAGTAATGTGAGTGGATAAGGGTGATTATTTTTTATTTACAGAATTGAGCTCAATTTTTATAATTGTTGATCTTAAACATAGATGGTCACTTAATGCTGGCATCGTTAAATACTGTTTAATTGGATCAATTATTTTGGAGGCTTAGAAGTTTAAATGGACAGAGTAACCTTCACATTTTGCGTAATGAACTGGAAGAGTTTTTATTTCTCAAATTATTTCTTTGTCTACAGTTCAAATATTACGGTATCAGCAGCCGAAGCACCGGCTGATTATAATCTACACGTCTACAATTTTTTTAGTGAAAATTTCTCAAGCCAATAGATAATATCAATAACAGATACTTTCATTAGTTTACAAATTACCAGAGGCGTAGAAGATGTCGAAAGAAGAAAAATATACAATGATATATTGATTAACAACCAACATATTATCAAATAACTATTAGAATGATTTGGATTGATAGTATTTTCTGAGAAAAATACTTTCGCACCATGTATCACCTTATTCAACAAAAAATGTTTTAATTTCTTTTCAAAAAGTTTAATTTGAAATATGAGTTGGGAATCATATTTTGTATGTTTGACATTTTTCTGCATTTAGCTGAAATCTAGTCTCTCTTTCACGAGATTATTTCTATATATGGTGTCATGCTCATGTCCATTTACGTTATTTTCAATTAGGCTGTGATTGCCAGTATCAACTTGATAAACTCTTATATGTACAAACTTGGCAAGGTACGTTTTTTTTTGGTGAAATGAAATGAGATTTGCAGCTCTCTCTATGTATCAAGATAATAAGATTCCTCATACATATTGTTTGAATATTCTACGTGTATCAGACAAGCTTGAAGCTACCCCAGAATATAACAATGTAGGGAATTCTAAATTCTACATACCTAGGCATGATATACCAATAAAGTTGCTTCAGTATTTACATTCAGTAATTAATTCGGAGAGAGTTATGTTTCTGCTTGGTTTTGGAGATGTTTTATATACTTGAACTTCAAATTATTCATCCTTTTGTTTTCAAGAAAATTTGATCAATAGAGTTCTATTTACATGGTCTTCTTGTTTATTGTTGCAGAACTAATTTTGTAACAAATTGATTGACTCAAAATGATTCGTTCATTCAATTGTTTCTCAATATCGACACCGAACACTACAGACGTGTCTTCTGGAAATTGTATGAAAATATAGAATAATAGCTGAAGTGATTTAAAACTGAATTTGTTGGGTTCAATAGATGGATCCTTGTCGTGCTCCTTTCAAGTTTGTAATTTCCACGCGGCTAATAGTCATAGAGCTGTAGACTAATTTCCTTACAGGTATTTGAAGCTTCTGCTTCAATGATAGTACATTTGTCAAAGGTGCCTCGAACTCCCTGACGAATTTTAATACTATCCCAGGTGGTATGTAGGGTACCCTAGGGCACCCTGAAGTGTAGCTAGTTTTTTACAAGTCCGGTAAGTTTATGCTTCTTTGATTCAAAGTTAGATATGGTCAAGACCATACTCCCTTACAAATTGCTGACATGCAGATGGTCCAGATCCTAAGATATGGCCCAAAAACCGCGAATTTTAAATTTTCCCTGATGGCAGTGGGAAATCTTGTTGGTGAAAAGCCTGTATGTGCTTCAAACTTTGCCTACATATTTTAGGCTGTGAAAAATGTGAAAAGAACCACAAAGCAGAAATGTTAGTAGTCATGGGAATTTTTGGCGTCAAAAATTTTGTTGGGTCATATCTTAGGATATGGACCATCTGCATGTCTGTAATTTGGAAGGGAGTATGGTCTTGACCATATCTAAATTCAAATAAAAAAAGCAGAAGCTTACCGGACTTGCAGAAACTAACTACACTTCAGGAGGTACCCTACATACAACCTGGGAAAGCTTTAAAATTGGTCAGGAGGTGCAGGGCACCGTTGACAAATGTACTATCATTGAAGCAGAAGCTTTAAATACCTGTAAGGAAATTGGCCTACAGCTCTCTGACTATAATATCTTCTCCAAATATATTCATCTCTGATACGTATTGTTGCATCTTCATCAAATAAGAGTTTATATGATGCAGAGGCATAACTCTTTAAACCACACTGTTATATTTTTCATACTAATATATATACACACTACCGAGAACCGTGGAAAGATCAATGCATATTGCCAGGGTACACATCTTTCCATTTAGAAAAATTACTGCAACATAATATTGTTCTTGTTGTTGATTTGTTCCGGTTAAATCGTTGTTTAGAATTGGTATGTATGGACTTCTTAATAAAACTGATAAATCTTCCATATAATGCTTTTTTCTCAAAATTTTACTTACATTGGAGAGTATAGTAATGGCTTATATCTTCTGGATCACCTTCTGTATGA
Source organism: Endomychus coccineus (assembly GCA_958510875.1). Lineage (NCBI taxonomy): Eukaryota > Metazoa > Arthropoda > Insecta > Coleoptera > Endomychidae > Endomychus > Endomychus coccineus. Next base: position 64,768,512 of record OY294069.1, read on the forward strand.
TGGTTTCATTTGAGATATTTCCAATATTTCAGGGAATATGCCCTTAGTGAAGGTGAATGACAATATGGCTTAGAGAAATAGCTATAATATGAGCCAATCTTTTATGATTCTTGTAGGTCTTCATCCCCAACAGATGGTTGATGGTTCGTTTAGTTGTATACCATGTGTACATTTATCCAAAATATGACTGAGTTTGGTTTGATTTGTATCAAGATTCGGATTTATAAAGAAATTATTAACAAAATGTAGGCACTCAGTCGAATTTCTATAATTTGCTATTTGAATTGTTATTTCTACACGAGTATGAATTCATATCTTAGGTGGTGTTAAATGTGTTTCTTGTCTGGCTTATGTAATTTGAGTTATACTTTTTTTGATTCATTCATCAGTTTTCAGTATATAACAGTACTGCTTGTATTACAGTATGAGCAGCACGATCTCAAGATCTTGCAAAATTAAATTTTCTTGTGAGGTTTGTGAAAGAATATGTTCACAAAACCCCGCCAATTACAAGAGATGAAACGAAAAGCCGTAGTCGTCAGTCATTTGCTTTATTTGATGAAGATATGTTAAGAAGGGTAAATATAAATGTTTTGAAGAATGTACGTATATAAGTAATTGAGAACAAGTGTTGATTAAATTAATTTGTTAGCAATTAGTATTTCATATTTATTATTGATTCATTTTTGTTTTGTTGCTGGATTGTTGAAAAATTTCTAATAAATTTATCTATAATTACTTACCATCAAGAGTATTCTCTAAGTTTTGTTATTATTGTTCTAGTTTTTGAAAATTTATTATTTCTGAAATAATTATAACTCAGCTCGAAGGTATGTGTGATTGCAAATTCAATTCATTATGTTTAAAAGTAATGGACTAAGGCGTAGATACAAACCAAAATATCATTGAGCTAGAAATTTTATCCCTAATTCGAATTTCTCTAAAAAATTTAGGTTGTCATTCAAAATAATATAGTTGGTACCTGCTAAGACGTAACTGTAAACTCTATAGAATGGTTCATCGTGTGAAAATATTCATATGAGTTTAAACAAAATATCTATTTTAATACATTATGTACAGTGGATTATAATAATGTGTCAATTTGTAAATGATTATAACTAATCTCTCGCTAATATCTCGACAGATTTTAAATGATATAGAGAATATCCATGAATGAAGAAAGTCGGTATAATCATTCATCAACTAAAACTGAATTGTTATTCACAGAACAATAAGAAGTTGAGACTCGTCAGAATTCAGTTATAATTTGATACTTCCGTATATATCAATTTGATTTGAGAGCGTAAATGAATCAATAATAAGACATATTGGACACATGCTACAAGATATGATTTCAGTTTTCCTCATTTTCATTAAAATACTAATTTATTTTATCAAACACTTGATCCATACTGCTTCATATAAAATGCAAAGAGTTTTAAATTTATTCACTGGAAATCTTTTTACTATTAAATCTAAATCGATTTTAAAGCGTAACATAGAACAATAGGAATAGATTCTATTTTACACTATGTTACTCTAACTCGTCATGAATGTTGATCATTCCGGGAATTTGTGAAGTCTTAAAATATATTTATCATTGAAGTACTCTCAGTAGTTCAATATCCTTATATACATGAATTAGTAGAATCCAAGTGTAAGTCAAAATATAGAAGTTATCCTGACATATATGTTGAAGGGAACAACATCCCAATGTTCCATATAGATTGAATGAATGAATGTAGAAAATGTTATTCGAAAGTAGGATAAGTTCAACATCCCTGATGATGGTATAAGAAGTGAGGAATCACTATTCATCGATAGGTAACATATCTTGAGTGGATGTTATCGAATTTGCCATGTCAGCATATAATTGAAACATTTATTATTAAAATTATGACTATGAAAGTACATACCATTTTCTCCAATTAATGTTCTTGAATAGTAGACTTCCGTGTATCTTGAAATTTTTTGGCTTCCGGATTCGAGTCACAATATCAAGTCGTGCGGAATTCATCCGGAAGCCGATAATTAATGTTCATAGAAAAAGAAGTATCTTCAATTTTTGAGTTCTAGTTCAAATACTTATGACTCAAACATCATTATTTTTGTTATTCTCCCAGTAATACTATATACTTCCATAATAATAATAAGAAATACTCATCCTTATTCACTCAAAATACTGTCAAAGTACTGAGGACCTTTCGGCTACCAAGTAGCCATCACCAGAGTAAACTGTATTTTTAGTGAATATGGGTGATTATTCCTCATTTATAGTATTTTAGTGTATCCACAGTGTGAACTCTTCTACAGCTTAATACTAGATACTAATTCAAATACTGAATTCTACTACAATGAAGCTGTAAGGAGACGTATTGCTCAAAACAACAATTGTAGAAAAACATTGCTGAGCAATATCTTCCGGAGAGTAAAATTCACAAACAGACTCCCGCAACGTAATAATCAATTTTTCAGTCAAGTCTGTCCAAGTCTCTAAGAACAAGTAATCACCGCCTTGGAACTATTTTGTTTGCTCTCACAAAGAAATAGTCATCCTCATCCCAATCCATACTTCCTTCGAAGAGATCCTGGAAAATCTTTATACATTCAGGTATTTTTGTTCAAAACTAGTTCTTATCTATCCTGCACCTTATGTTATGTTTTCTCTTAATATAGACTCTTACATGTAAACGGCAGCATGTATTTTATTTTGTTCGTGGTAATAAGATAATAATAATAATGATTTCTTTGCAAAGAATGTAGACAAATCTTTATCCGTTATGCGTAACTGCATAGTGATCATCAAATGACCATTCAGTATAAAATCCTCTATTACACCATTCACATCTGAATGGAAAATTCTTCTTATGTCTTGCTTTATGTGACTAATCAAGTTCCTTTTGCTGACAAATTCTTTTGGGCATACCCTACAAGCAAATTTGCTCCTCTTTCACCTACATTTTCCAATTTTATCTGAAGGAGCACGGAAGTACCTTTATCCAGATATGTAAATTCTTTCCTTGATACAGTTAATGATGCATCAGGAGGTACTCATCCAACACCAGATGAACCTATCTTACGAATGCCGGCTCTACCACTATCACATTACTTTCATCTTCTGTTCTTATCATAGGTTCAATATTATCTGTTCCATTATCTTGATAATCTGAATCAATATCTTGAATACTTGCTTTCATAGCTGCAGCTCGTTGCGCTTTTTGGGGGAAGTTCCCCAGCTTCTGGTGATTTGACTGAGGCACCTGATTTTGTATGAGGATCTTCTCATGGAAAGGAAATTCCCATTTGGCATGACAACAGTTATTGTTCCAGGATGTAACTTCTTTACATCATCAGATATTCTACTTGTCGCTACTTTCCCTTACATCGGATGGTCTTCATCGTCCTGTTCGACTATGGAAGAATGTGAAGATTCATTCAATGACTGCTCACTTGCAGATCAGTTGGTTTGTATTTCCGTTCTTTCAAAAGTCATACCAGCTTGATTCAACAACAATAGTAACTGTTTTTGGGTTTTGCAGATGCAAGTTTTGCAATCGCACAGTATACTAGTCATTATACGATTTATTCGTGTTATAATTCATGAGAAAAATTTTATTTGCCATCATGTTCTGATCGCATCCAGCACGTAGCGTTTCGATTACGAAAAATATGATTCAATGATTTTTATATGAACTAATTCATACTGTCGTACACATATCGTTTCAGGCACCTTATTTTTCTCAAAGACAACATTTTGTCGGATGCCGCTACGTACGGAACTTCTTGGAACGTTTAAGAAAAATTACTTTCAGTTGTTTCCCAGCCACCGTTTTCTTCATAGGTATGTAATAAAAAGATACATATGGAAGAATAGCCAATACATAGCATCGCAGGGATGCTTTTGCATTGGCTTTTTAATAATGGTTCTTGACACAGGTATGAATTTTATATAAATTCTCGGGAAATAGATCACACTGACACAAGACGAAAATAATAAGCATGTGTGTTAGTGTGATCTATTTCTGCGATAGTTTATTCATAATTGGTTTTCTTATTTTTGCGTTCTCATACTATACTGATATATGATTCTTATAAAATAGTAATAACAACACAAATTATTACTTTTATTCTATTTTTTACGAGAAAGGGTAAACATCACCAAACTAAAGCGCTTTCAGCATTATAATATGAAAGCACAGTCCGGTTGCTGGAATCGAAACGCTGCGTATCCAAAAGGATAAATGCATGATAATATCCACAGACCATAAAATGAAAAACTGAATGATGTTGATCAATGTAACAAAAAAGGTTGCAGGGAACTCAGAGCATTGCATGATTAATTATGTATTTTAATCAATGATTGCATATAAGGATGTAGATATTCAATAGAATGTACGGAAGATATTTATTCGATAGTAATCAAAATGATTATTTCAAATGTAAGAACACATATACACATATTGATGAGTCAGTCATCAGAAAGTTCTGATTTGCATATTGAGCTATCAGGAAAAAATTGAGATGCAGCATAAATTATTATAATTCCACATAGTTATTGTTACCAATTACTTGTTGATTGTTTTTGTTGTTTATCACTTATAAACAGTAGTCAACATTCAGCACAATACATAAACATGGTAAAAGAAAACAAAATATCTACAATGTTTGTCTACTTACATGAAATAATTGAAGAGCTCTACCAGTGCCGGATTATCCATAAGACAAATTTAGCTAGGGTCCTCCCGGTTTTAGAATTTAAGTTGGTTTATAGAGTGATAGTGATTTGTTGGTATGAGTTATTTGAATCTCCATTTTCATCATAATGATTTCCGAAATCTCTTCGACACATTGCGTAGGGTATTCAGATTTGAACAATACTATTCTCAAAGGACAGAGACCAGTTGTGAACATTTAATTCCCTATGATGGTAATCTCACCTGCTGGATTGTTTCGCCACGTGTGGTTTTCCAATGCAACTGTTCATTGAGTATACCAACGTTTTGATTGGTCAACATTAGCTACGATTGATAAGATGTCGAACCGATCACGAAAGCGGAAACGATAGCACTGAAAGTAAGACATGTCTTTCCAAATGATTAAGTTAAAATCCAAATGTTGATTCCTTTTCGTAGTTGCGATCTGCATGGAAACCCGTTGATGAAGAACACATTTGGGCAGTTAAAACATCAATGAACCTGAGAGGACAGTCTTATGACAATGAAGCAAATATAACATGGTGCTACAATGGTCTTTGAACTCATATTACCAAGATAATTGTCTTCTCTCGGACTAGTGTATAATTTAGGTTAATTAGATTTAATTTAGATAATAATTGTTGATATTTAAATTTTCTTATGCATTGTCCTGATCTTTAATTGGGTTTATACCTGTTGATCAGTGTAAGATTAAATAAATAAATAAATAAATGAATAAATAAATGAATAATTCCTCTTGCATACTGTATTGCATGTACAGCATAGCATCGCACTCGCTAATTTCGATACGTGCATGTGATGTAGGAATCTATTATGGGGAAGTTTAATTTTTCGATGTTCTCCAGCACTCTAAGACTTTTTTAGACATCAACCAACCGTTTGATGGTTATTCTCGAGTGTTTCCAAGAGAACGATGGCAAACGTCAGCAAGTGTCTGCACTGTTTCCAAAAAAATTACCGATGCAAAATGCAAGCCCTCATGCGACCAAGGCATCATCGCCCGGTCATAGAAAATTTCTCAGAAGGATTTGCATTTATTGCTGATGGAGTGAGTCACAAGTCAGAAACAACTCACCAGCCTAACTGTCTGTTGAGTGACTTGTCAAAGAAGGAGAATGCCATCAGGGCAGACCGTCTTAATCCTAGATCGGATCAACGGAGTCAGGGAATCCTTGCCAAATTAAAGAACATGGTCATCGGTTTTCTGAAATCAGTGATGGAATTTTTAGCGCCATAAAGGAAGTTGTTGAAGAATGGAAAGAGGGGAAAAAGTACACTGATGAAATCAGACGTGTACGGATGAGAAAGAAGAAACACATTGTTGTTGATAAGCAGGGCCGCCGCCAGGAAAAATGTTAGGGGGGGTCAAAAATTTAAAATTCATTTAGTGTATAATTAAAACCAAAACACAACAAAAAATAACCCAACTTTATTTTCTAAAAAAAAACCAATAAGCAAAACTTTATTAACAAAGGTTATTCGCTAAATAAAAATTGCAACCTTCTTCGATCTTGAGCGAAATTATCAATTACTTTACATATAAAAGCATCCTTATTTTTAAGTACTTGTTGCCTGTGGACACTTAACAAGCACAACCCAGATAACCTATCTTCTGATATGCTCGATCGTAACCATGTTTTAACACGACGCAGTGTACTGAAGGATCTCTCAATGGTAACACTGGTTGGTGGTAGTGCCAAAAATATAGTTATCGCTTTTTTAATTGACGGGAAGAATTGTACGTCGTTGCTTAAAATTTCTTGAAAATCTAGGTTTTCCTTAACTGTTTTTCTTCGCCAAAGTTCTATCCATGTTTCAATTTCTTCTGCAAAGTTGTCAAGATTATATTTCTTGGCAATTTCATCCTTTTTAAGTATCAGCTCTCTTCCTAATTTACTGGGATGAATTTCTGACAGTAAAAATGCGATGCTGGCGTCGTCAGAGAATCTTATTGAAATGGACTGTATGATAGAGTCTATATATGGTATAAAAAGAGACACTTTATAGTACTCTTCAGAATCACTTGATAAATAGTTAGCTCTATGTGTTTGTCTAGATGTGATTCGCGGTATTTTAATTTCTAATTTAAATTTGGTGGCGTAATCTACACTTTTGTCATATATTTCCCGAAAATAGGTATCAGGATCATTTCTGTGTGATATAAATAACTGAAGTAAGTCGTCTAAATATCTTGTAACTGATAGTAAGTTCATGTCTTTAGATTGCAATATATTACAAATTGGTTCTAATTTACTTGAATATTTTGTCATAATAAACAAGCAAACAATAAATTTGGAAGCTGATACACAGGCCAAAAGTTGATTGGATTTGGTTCGTGTTTGTACATTAACATCCGGACTAAAAGCTAATGTATCAAGTGCGTTTGTGATTTGGACGAACTTTGAAGCAAAGATTCTTATGGATTTGTACTTAGCTGACCAACGGGTTTCAGAAAATAATGGCAAATTAGGGACGTACTTTCTTCGTAAAGGGCTATCTCGGAAAAAATTTATAATTTCTTTGATTGTTGCAGCTGTGTTTTGAATATCTTGCATTTTATTTAAGTCATTAATTACCAAATTTAGCTTATGGGAAGCACAATGGAAAAAGGTCGCTTTTGGATATTCATCCCTTATTATTTTTTGAACGCCATTCTCATGCCCTGCCATAGTTGAACATCCATCAAATCCCAAACCCACCAGCTTGTCCATATTCAAATTATTTTCTAAACAGTAATTTAAAATTGTTTTAGCAATCCCATCGGCATTTAAAGCCGTTAGTTCAGAAAATCCTAAAAATTCTTCTCTTACACTGTTTTGTCCACAAACCTAACACCAAGGGAAATTTGTTCTATACCGGCTATATCAGCACTCTCATCCGCAAGAATGGAAAAACCATCACTGAAATTAACCTCCTCTATGATTTCCTTTCGAATTAGTGCTCCACAAATTGAAATCAATTCATTTTGAGTTTGATGTGAGGTATATTTTGCATTTTTATTACAAGTTGTTAAATGGTCAGCTAATAAATGATCCCCACTTTCCACTCTAAAATCAAGAAGGTCCTTAAAGTTTCCTTTTATCGCACCACGTAAAGGTAAGTCATGTGTACCACAAAATATTATAGTCGTAATAATTGGGAACAGTTTTTTGCGATTTGTCTCTATCATTTCCCGTTCTGCATTATTAACCTGCTCGTTCACAGGAAGAACTTTGCCTTCAATAGCTCTTATAAAATTATGCGCTTTAATTGTTGACTGCTTATGCCAATCAGAAGACTGATGAGCCTTGGCAGAAGCCATAAAATCGTTATATTTTATGAACGGCTTTACTATGAATGCTCCTTGTAGGCCTCTGTTTACGACAGGTCGAAAAATAACACAGTTTTTACATAGGGCTCCTTTGAGCTTGGAGGAGTACGTCAACCACTCAAACTGTTGAAACCATTCGTATCTAAATGGTCTTTTTCCATCCCTTGAGTCACCTTTAAAAATATAAGTATTGCTTGGTTTAAAAGGACTCTTTATAATATCATATCTAATATTGTCTGCTAGCGGCTGTTGCGGATTAATAAAATTACCCAAATCTAATTTATGATTATAACTATCAACATCATCGTTGGAATCACCACTTAGATCAGTTTTTCTATTGCCGCTAATCTTAGGTTTAAGAAATTTCCTGATATCCATATTTAACACCAATCTAGAAAGTAATGTGTTATGTGTTATTCAATCTATAATTGCAGAATTATTCACCGGGCGAGCTTATACTCAACCTTCAAGTAACTTTGTAATTGTAAAAACTATACTTTTCGACTTACCTACTACTTTACTACACTGATAGAGACCGCATTCGCAAAGTTAAGTCAGCACAAATTACAACAGTATTCATTCAGTATCAAAACCAAACAGGTCCAGATCCAGCTGACCAGCTGACGGAAAAAGACACTGGCGCCATCTTTGGCCGCCCCACCACCGCTTCTTAATAAAATCTTACAGTACACTGTACTGAGTACAGCGAACTGAAAACAAATTGTTTTGGAAGAGTTTTCGCATAATGCGTTTTTGCAGTGACTTTGTTTCATTTTACAGTATGTAATATTGTGATATTGTTTCAAATTTTTAGTCGACATGGTGAAATTTATGAATTTAGATAAAAAAGCTTTTATTTTAAGCTGTTTTTGAATTTCCAGGGGGGTCGACGGACCCCCCTTGACCCCCCCTGCCGGCAGCCCTGTTGATAAGAGAACGTTTTGGTTCGAGGAAGGGAGAAGTTGAAGATTGAAACTTACTAATCTATATAGAATAAGTTATCTGTAGACCCTTTCCGACATTTCATTTGGAAGAAAAAGAAAGACATCGCTGGTGATAAGAGAACATTTTGCTTCGAGGAAGGAAGACGTTGAAGATTGGAACTTACTAATCTATATTGGATAAGTTATCTGTAGACTTTTTCCGACATTTCGTTTGGAAGAGAAAGAAAGACATCACTGGTGATAAGAGAACATTTTGCTTCGAGGAAGGAAGAAGTTGAAGATTGGAACTTACTAATCTATATTGGATAAGTTACCTGTAGACCTTTTCCGACATTTCGTTTGGAAGCATATAGCAAAGTGCATTCTATATACGGATTCCTCTTTTGGTTCTCATTGATGACGCAGAAATTACAACGTTCCCAAATGTTAATACAGGGTTCAGAATTTATAGGTGTTTCATGATCATGAATATTACAGCTGAACTCAGTTGCTATTATGGCCACTGAATACCAAATATTGCCAATGCAATTTCACAACATCGAAATTAATAAAAATAAATATTCAAAGGTTTATTATTTTTTTTAAGTAAGACCTCATTTAAATAATATTCCTCAGTGTTATCGAAATTATGTAGTGCTAGACAGACACAGTGACTTCAAACGACGAAAAAAATGTTCGCACTTGCCCATTGTGCCGCCGCCTTCAGATCCACCCCATACCTTGGTTATATACATTGTCACAAGTCGCTACTGTTGGGTGCCTCAACATTCCCACTGCGTAGGAGCCTCCACAGCGGTCAATCCAGCACTGAACTCTAGACCGAAATTCGTTCTTCAATCAACTTATTGCAGTTTATTTTCACACATGGAATATTCAACCACTTTTCGTACATCGTCGAATGGAGAGGAGATTCTTTTTCAAAAGGGATCTCTTGGCACTGCAATATATCACCGCAGTGCATACAAGTATTTGGGGGATATGTCGACATATTTGATGATCATTTTCTCTCGAAAATATAAGTATTTTCGGAGCGGGAAACTTTGAACTTTCATGCATGTGCTTGGAAATGAAGTAATTCGTCTTCAATATAATTTACACAATTTTTTTTACATGTTGAAGATTTTTCCAATTCGAAGTATACAATTTTATAAATTCTGAAAATTTGTCAACGATAATTCAGTTCCCTCTTCCAACGCGCATCTTAGTGAATGGTCTGAAATATTTGAAACATTCAAACTCAAAATTATATCTGCCTACCAATTTCGGTTTTAAATTTTCCGTCTCATCAAAGCGGTCTTTTCTGAATATATTCTTATTTTTCGGGAGGTTTTCTTTCAGAAATGTCGGAATCATCACGAGTTATTCCTCCTGGCGTCGTCTCATAAATTCCGATTGAGTTTATGTAATAATTTTCTATAAATGTTGTATAGAACAATGAAAAATGTATAGGAAGAATTCTTCTCATTGTTCTATCAATTCAATATATTGTACCTATATTTCCTGCTTTTAGGAATAGATTGGTTCTATATTTGTAGATTTCAAATGAATATCTCTAGACAATGTGTCTCTCAATAATATTGCGGCCTAGGCTACAGTCTACACAGCCTACATGTAACTCCACAACTGATGATTTGTGACTTTTGGGTAGAAGATATCGGGGAGAAATTGTGATTATTGTTTAACAAGTGTTCAAACTATTCCAGAACGTATCTCTGCATTTTTTTACTTTTACAAGCTTTGATTGCAATTTGATTACACCAGATTTGGGAACAATTTTAAGAATTCTCTAGATGATACCAGTGGAATTTATTTGTTTCAGATGACTGGAAATGACGGCGAAGTTGTTCAAATACATATTTAGCCCACTGAACAACACTGGGGTGTGTCAGAAAATATTCAATTTTATCAATTTTCATATTATTGTGCTAACCTCAATTCGTTTCCTTAAACTTTCCGAGTTCAACCTATTGGACGATCAAAGTCGAAACAAATTCGGAGTGGATAAATATAAAAGAGAAAAGATATCCTGAAGAAATGTATTCCATTGATATTTAATACAATATTTTAACAACCTTTGAAAATAGTATTCTTCTTATGGAACAAGAATTACCAATAATTGCAGTTTATTCAGAGGTTACATAAGGGACATTTTATTTCAATTATTTTCGTTTAAAGTAATTTCAAGTATTTTTCTAACAACCACTAAGATTAATAATATTTAACGATTGATCTGTTTTTATTTTCCAGATCTTTATTGTCACATAGTTCTTTGAGTTTGTTTGTGTTGTTTACTGTCCCTTAGTACAGCCTTGAGAAGTATCAACAGACAAACAGTCATATACCTAGAAATAATTTATGTACGAAGGAACTGGCGGCAAATGAGATCATTAGGTATAACTAATAAACAGAACAAAAGTACAAAGATACTTATAATTAAGAAAAATGTGATCAATTGATCACGTGACTCCCCTCACGTTTGTCAACTAAATAGTTTCCTCACACTCCTACAGGTCAAAAGTGAACGATTGTAGATACAGAAAACATAATGGAATGATTTAGGAACCACTAATGGAGAACGTTAAATCATACTCAATGTTACATTGAGACTTTATCCAAATAGTCTAATAATAATGCATTTCACAACTCTATAATCCATACTGACACTGTCTTTCAAAATTAACACTATAAAATAATAATGTTTCATACTGGCACCTGCTGTCACATGAACTATCAAAATTTTCCACAGAATGACTGCATGATATGACGTCACATCGATGACGTCACTTGAATCTTGAAATGAAAATGTGCCCATGTGTTGTGATTATGGTGAAATAGAATATCATTAATTCCATTTGAAAAATTGAAAAAATACCACTCTTAACGGGGCTACCACGTCCAACAATACAATTCTTAGTATCACCATTTTAAAGCAATCTGGAAAATATCAAATCTATACGATCAAAACGAACAGGTCGGGGTGTGTCGGGGATCCCGGAAGGAGAGGTCAATGGTGGACGCCATTGACGTCGTCGCAGCTACTGCTCGTGAGGTCATCGAAGGGAACCGTTGAAAGGATGGTGCCAAAAAGTACTGCGTCGTAGTCATCCTCGCGGTGAAGAACGCGTGCAAGTCAACGAACTAGAATTGAACTCTGGAGGCGCTGAGATTGATGGAGGTTCCGGAGTACATTACAAGCATGATCACGAACTACTTTTGCGAACAAACATTATTGTACAATTCGAACGAGAGACCCAAAGTCTACAGCGTCACTGAACGCGTCCCACAAGGCTCGGTGCTTGGAACACTATTGTAGAACATCATGTTCGACGTGGTGCTGAGCTTACCCATGCAACAGCTAACAAATACTGTCGGCTTCGTAGAAGATATTGCTGTGGTTGTCATTGCCAAGTATTTGGAAGGAGTCATGCAGAAAGTGAACGAGGCCTGTCGCCACAATCCAGTGGCTGTCGGGGAATGGCATGTAATTGGGAGGTCAATTAACTGGTGACCAGCAGGAAGGCGACAGAAACTGTGATACTCATCGTTGAGGGCTGCAACATATCTTCTCACCCATCCCTGCGATACCTGGGAGTCCCGACCGATGCCAGGCTGCAGTACGACGAACATATGTGTGTGGTGAGCAAGAGAACCAACGTACTGGCCAGAATAATGCTTAACATTGGAGGACCCAACCAGAGTCGCCCAAGGTTACTCTCCAGCGTTGTCAGCCCCACGATGCTGTACGCAGCCCCAATCAGCCGCGGCGGTGGCATCATACGTATGTCATTATCCTCGGTGTATCGTAGGTGTTCCCTACACACGGTATCTAACGATGCGTCAAATAAGGTTGAGAAACGCAAATATAAAGAAAAATGAGGTAACATAATATTTTTTTTCAAATCTTTTGCAATGTCTTAGGTTAACCCTAAATAGAACAAGGCTTATAGTTTGATTGAATTACCCCTTTGCCCTAATAAATAATAAATAAACAATTCAATAAACAAATGTAATGACTCGAGAACTATTGATGATTATTTTTCCAAAATCACATCGAAAGAGTTTTTGGGATAACTGATTACAAATTTAAAGTCAAATTATGAAAGGCGATTGCGTAAAATCGGAAGTAACCCTTATCACTGTCAAATTTTATATGACAAATTGAATAACTCGAAAACTGTTTGTGGTTTTCAGTAAAAAATAACATCCAGATGGTTTTTGAGGTCGCTGATTACAAATTTCACGTCAAAAAATGCACATCATAGGCGGCGCACGCGATGAAGCATTGGTTACAAAATGATGTATGTATAAGAAATACAATTATTCTTCCTTACTTAGTGAAAATTGAACCTCTGGGGTATTCCACTTCACTGATTATCAATATAAGGTCAAACAATTGCAAATTATAGATGGCTCTAGTGAACTTGTGAACTGTATATTATATTTATGCAAAATAAATAAATTGAATTACAACGTTAAAATCTCTATTTTTCCATGAATTGATTTACTTTAAGATAGCAGATGGTGATGACTGATGACAGTCAATGGACAATGCAAGAATTTAATGATATTATATAAGGAATTCAGAAGCCGGGCAATGATACGAACCAACCGATTAAAGGAAGGGGGAATTTCCGATACATCAAACTATGTGGGTTTTCCTATTTAGGAGTAACATTGCAGAAGCTTTTAGAAAATATATTATGGCACCTACCTCATTATTCTTTATCATTTCATCATTTAACTCGACCGCGTGTGTTATCCCCGAAGCGCCACCAATCCGTCTGATGGTGTAGAAAAGAGTGGAGATTTGCAGGCGTAGGCGCGAAAATGAAGAAACCGATCGATGCAATATAGTCTCATCCTAGATGTTGGCGCATGGACCTGGAGGAGACACGGAGAGGTAGATCACTACCACGTGCAGCTGCTAACTACCCGTGTGTGCTTTAGGTCGTACTTGCACCGTTTTCGACTAGATGATGACTCGTCGTGCCGACCTGCCGACCGGTGCTCGAGGATACAGAGCCCGTTCCGTGCCAATGTCCGCGTTTTAACAGACCGCGCGAGATCATACAAGGAAATAAACGAAAGCAGTATCCCCGAAGAATAGTTGAGTAGATGCTTGATTCACATAACACCTGGAATGCGGTGTCCAACTTTACGGCCACGGTATTGAAGGAGTTCAGACACAGATAACGAGAGAAGAGGCCAGCAGGGAAGGGCGCATAACCGCCCTTTTGTGCTAAGCGAAGTAATGCCTGATGGCTATCCCGCGAGGTCCTATGACGTAACGGGAGATGGTTTTAGTGAGTAGAAATCCCTCACGTTTAGAAGCTTTGGCTTCACGGCTTCTTTTAGAAATGTCCACCTAATACCCTCGCAAAAAAAGCACACACACAAAATACTTCTCTTCACCTCACTTTATTGAAATATATCACACGTTCCGAGGGAGGTGTATATAAGTCGTTGTTCTGTTTCTTCTTCCCTTGTTTCTTAATGGATATGGTCTTAATCATATGATAGCTCCCTGATCTGTTAAGTCGTTAAACCGTGATGAATATGAGCAGCCTGCTCCATATAATCAACTATTCTTGCTCCTCTTCAGCTGAAAATATTTTGGTTGTGAGAAGTTGCCTGATTTTCATTACATAGTGTCCGATAACAGACTTGATACCTTTATCTGCAGCCACTTGTGAGAACAAATTCTTATCAAGTACGCATTTCGGAATCTGAAATGTAACAAAAAATACTTCACTATGCGTGTAGTGTTATGTTCCAGGGGACATCTCTTGGTATAACAATACCTATTGTCCCTTGGTGCAAAAATATATTATCAGCATTGAACATTATCTTCTAATATTATATTCATATTAGAACGGCAAAAGTCTCATAGAATAATCATAATTCTTGAAATATTGGGTACATAGTGTCAAAACAATTGAAATTGTTTAATTTTCGGAATAGCACCTTAACAAAGTCTATCAAATATTTTACATTTACTACACAACAACGCAAAACTCAAACCAATTAACCCCTTTCGCACCATTGTCTCCATGTTTGGATATTTTCAGGTACACTTAATTTTACCACAATATCCACATGTGGATATAGGTCCACGGAAATCATCGGCGTAGTGAGATTCGGTAGTATCACCGATACATCCGTTACGAACGTGGTATGACGCACGTATCTCCATAGGAGAATATTGGGTTATAAGTGTTAAAATATTTCATACTTGCGCATAAGAATATTTTCAGGTCAGGTTACGAATAAATGGTAACAAACAGCTGGTGTGGTTATATCGATACTATCGGAAGTAAAAAAATAAAATAATTTTCTAAAAACATGGATCTAGATTCTGCTAGTGAAAACGACAGTGACTCGGATTGTAAAAATTAAGTATCAGACAGTGATACAGAGAGTGATTATTCTGCAACAGATGAAGATGGGGTTATGTAGGGTATTCGAAAGGACGGATGGACCACTGTTGTGAATCCTTTTACCGATCAGTTACCAGAACGTGTTGAAGTGTATCATTTTGAATATGGCTCCAACTGTTCGTGGAGTGAAATGGAAAACGCTTAAAAAGGATGAACGTTTTTTTTTCTTTGAACTTTTTAAGTGGATTAGTGAAATGTCCACAGCTTTCAGACTACTGGAGTATGAATATTTTATGTAGTTGGCTTCGCGTGCTTCATAAGATGGTAATGAGCCGCAATAGATTCTTATCCATATTGAAATTCATTCGAATTTCGCCACCAGATCTTGTGAGACAAGGTGCTCCACTCACTTGACTGGGAATTTTTATTACTCGCATTAGAGAAAATTGTATGAATCTCGTTGATGCTGGTCCAGTTTTTGCCATAGATGAACAACTCATGCTGTACAAGAGCCGACTTCATTTCAGACCTTGCTTCTTCTGGTGAGATTCAAAGACAGAAAATATGTATATCTCTTGATTACTAAGCATTCAGCATATGGGATCAATTGATGCCGTAGACCAAGACACGGAACCGTACTCTTCTTTGAGAAAATCATATACTTGGTCCACCAAGACTGCTTTACATCAGTTCAATATCCTTATATACATGAATTAGTAGAATCCAAGTGTATGTCAAAATATAGAAGTTATCCTGAGATATATATTGTTGAGGGGAACAACATCCCAATGTTTCATATAGATTGAACGAATGAATGCAGAAAATGTTATTCGAAAGTAGGATAAGTTCAACATCCCTGATGATGGTATAAGAAGTGAGGAATCACTATTCATAGATAGGTAACATATCTTGAGTGGATGTCATCGAATTGCCATGTCAGCATATAATTGAAATATTTATTTTTAAAATTATGACTATGAAAGTACATACCATTTTCTCCAATTAATGTTCTTGAAAGTAGACTTCCGTGGATCTTGAAATTTTTTGGCTTCCGGATTCGCGTCACAATGTCAAGTCGTGCGGAATTCATCAGGAAGCCGAAAATTAATGTTCATAGAAAAATATGTATCTTCAATTTTTGAGTTCTAGTTCAAATACTTATGACTCAAACATCATTATTTTTGTTATTCTCCCAGTAATACTATATACTTCCATAATAATGATAAGAAATATATAT
This sequence comes from Endomychus coccineus, assembly GCA_958510875.1. Lineage (NCBI taxonomy): Eukaryota > Metazoa > Arthropoda > Insecta > Coleoptera > Endomychidae > Endomychus > Endomychus coccineus. The sequence continues at coordinate 64,785,095 of OY294069.1, forward strand.
ATATATATATATATATATATATATATATATATATATATATATATATATATATATATATATATATATATATTTCGGCTACCAAGTAGCCATCACCAGAGTAAACTGTATTTTTAGTGGATAAGGGTGTTTATTCCTTACTTATCGTATTTTATTGTATCCACAGTGTGAACTCTTTTATAGCCTAATACTAGATGCTAATTCAAATACTGAATTATTATACAATGAAGCTGTAAGGAGACGTATGGCTCAAAACAACAATTGTAGAAGAACATTGCTGAGCAATATCTTCCGGATGCACCTTATGTTATGTTTCGTCATAATGTAGACTCTTACATGTAAACGGGAACATGTATTTTATTCTGTTCGTGGTGATAAGATAATAATAATAATAATGATTTCTTTGCAAAGAATGTAGACAAATCTTTGTCCGTTATGCGTAACTGCATAGGTAGTGATCATCAAATGACCATTGAGTATAAAATCCTCAATTACACCATTCACATTTGAATGGAAAATTCTTCTTATGTCTTGCTTTATGTAACTAATCAAATTCCTTTTGCTGGGCATACCCTACAAGCTCCTCTATCACCTACATTTTCCAATTTTATCTCAAGGGGCACGGAAGTACCTTTATCCAGATATGTAAATTCTTTTCTTGATATAGTTAATGATGCGTCAGGAGATACTCATCCAACACCAGATGAACCTGTCTTACGAATACCGGTTCTACCACTATCCCATTACTTTCATTTGCTGTTCTTATCATAGGTTCGATATTATCTGTTCCATTATCTTGATAATCTGAATCAATATCTTGAATACTTGCTTTCTAGCTGCAGCTCGTTGCGCTTTTTGAGGGAAGTTCTTCAGCTTCTGGTGATTTGACTGAGGCATCTGATCTTGTATAAGAATCTTTTCATGGAAAGGCAATTCCCTTTTGGCATGATAACAGTTATTGTTCCAGGATGTAACTCTTTACATCATCTGAAGTTCTACTTGTCGCTACTTTCCCTTCAATCGGATGGTCTTCATCGTCCTGTTTGACTATGAACTGTCTGTTGAGTGACTTGTCGAAGAAGGAGAATGCCATCACGGCAGACCGTCTTAATCCTAGATCGGATCAACGAAGTTAGGGAATCATTGTCAAATTAAAGAACATGGTCATCGGTTTTCTGAAATCAGTGATTGAATTTTTAGCGCCATAAAGGAAGTTGTTGGATAATGGAAAGAGGGAGAAATGAAGTTCACCGATGAAATCAGACGTGTACGGATGAGAAAGAAGAAACACATTGTTGTTGATAAGAGAACGTTTTGGTTCTAGGAAGGGAGAAGTTGAAGATTGAAACTTACTAATCTATATAGAATAAGTTATCTGTGGACCCTTTCCGCAATTTCATTTGGAAGAAAAAGAAAGACATCGCTGGTGATAAGAGAACATTTTGCTTCAAGGAAGGAAGAAGTTGAAGATTGGAACTAACTAATCTATATTGGATAAGTTATCTGTAGACCTTTTCCGACATTTCGTTTGGAAGCATATAGCAAAGTGCATTCTATATATGGATTCCTCTTTTGGTTCTCATTGATGACAGACGCAGAAATTACAACGTTCCCAAATGTTAATACAGGGTTCAGAATTTATGGGTGTTTCATGATCATGAATATTACAGCTGAACTCAGTTGCTATTATGGCCACTGAATACCAAATCTTGCCAATGCAATTTCACAACATCGAAATTAATAAAAATAAATATTCAAAGGTTTATTATTTTTTTAAAGTAAGACCTCATTTAAATAATTTTCCTCAGTGTTATCGAAATTATGTAGTGGTAGACAGACACAGTGACCTTAAACGACTGAAAAAATGTTCGCACTTGCCCATTGTGCCGCCGCCTTCAGATCCACCCCATACCTTGGTTATATACATTGTCACAAGTCGCTACTGTTGGGTGCCTCAACATTCCCACTGCGTAGGAGCCTCCTCAGCGGTTAATCCGGCACTGAACTCTAGACCGAACTTCGTTCTTCAATCAACTTATTGCAGTCTAGTTCCACACATGAAATATTCAACCACTTTTCGTACATCGTCGAATGAAGAGGAGATTCTTTTTCAAAAGGGATCTCTTGGCACTGCAATATATCACCGCAGTGCACACAAGTATTTGGGGGATATATTTGATTATCATTTTCTCTCTAAAATTTAAGTATTTTCGCAGTGGGAAACTTTGCACTTTCATGCATGTGCTTGGAAATGAAGTAATTCGTCTTCAATATAATTTACACATTTTTTTTTACATGTTGAAGATCTTTCCAATTCGAAGTATGCAATTTTATAAATTCTGAAAATTTGTCAACGATAATTCAGTTCCCTCTTCCAATGCGCATCTTAGTGAATGGTCTACAATATTTGAAATATCCAAACTCAAAATTATATCTGCCTACCAATTTCCTCCTGGCATCGTCTCATAAATTTCGATTGAGTTTATGTAATAATTTTCTATAAATGTTGTATAGAACAATGAAAGAAGTATAGGAAGAATACTTCTCATTGTTCTATCAATTCAGTCTATTGTACCTATATTTCCTGCTTTTAGGAATAGATTGGTTCTATATTTTTAGATTTCAAATGAATATCTTTAGACAATGTGTCTCCTCTCAATAATATTACGGCCTAGGCTACAGTCTACAGAGCCTATATGTAACTCCACAACTGATGATTTGTGCCTTTTGGATGAAAGATATCAGGGAGAAATTGTGGTTATTGTTTCACAAGTGTTCAAGCTATTCCAGAACGTATCTCTGTATTTTTTTACTTTCACAAGCTTCAATTGCAATTTGGTTACAGCAGATTTGGGTACAATTTTGAGAATTCTCTAGATGATACCAGTGGAATTTATTTGTTTCAGATGACTGAATTCAAAAGTTATATATAGCAACTATCACAGCAAATAAATATCCATGTACAAATAAACTTATGCTCAATTTTGCCACATAGTAAACAACGCAATGTTGGAACACGTTCCAAAAAAAAGAGCACTCAGAAACGAAAATCCTAATAAGCCATGGATATCCAATAGTCGACTCACAAAAATCAAAGAGAAGAAAAAAATTTGGGATAAATACAGAAGACTCAAGTCAGATGATAGTTACGCAGAATATCAAATGTATTCAAATAAATTGGGATCATAGATCAAACAAGCTCACGAAGGTTTCGTCACTTTCATTTTGGAGTCGGGCGAAAAACAATTTTTCAAATTCATCAAGAGATCAATGTGCTTGAAAGTATCATCATTCACTCTTACCGATTCATATCACATAACCACAAGCAGCCAAGATGATGTAGCCAGGATATTTGCGGAAGAGTTTTCGAAAAAGTATGTTCAAGAACCACCAGGAAAATAACCACTCCTTAATCTGGATGCCAGAGTCATGAATTCATTAAACACGATAAGATTTGAGAAAGATGATGTTTTGCTAGCCCTCGAATCTCTTAAACTTGATTCAAGCACTGGTCCAGATGAGTTTTCTCCTTCTTTTTTCAACAAATGCGCAGATAGTTCAGCCAGTCCACTTCGCATACTATTTCGTAAGACAATGGAAGAAGGAAAACTGTCACTATCATGGAAACAAGCAGCAGTCATTCCTATTTTTTAAAATGGCAGCAAACTATTACTCAACAACTATCGACCAATCAGTCTTACCTCAATAATTTGAAAATGCGCTGAAAGAATCATAGCCAAAAAAATTACTTCCTTTTTCATTGAAAATAATGTCATTCCAACATCACAGCATGGTTTCACCCCTGGACGTTCAGTAGTGTCAAATCACCTACAAAATTTAAAACGCATGGACATCTTGGAACGACAACGGTATCCCTATTGATATTGTCTACCTAGACTTCTGTAAGGCTTTTGATCAAGTACTCCCTCAAAGGTTGTTGGACAAACTAGAGCATTACGAAATAAGACTAGCCTTGTTAAAATGGATCACTGAATTTCTGTCCAACCGTTCATACAAGGTACAGATTTCTTCTAGTCTATCGTAGTCTTTCACAGTAACCAGCTGTGTCCCTCAAGGTTCATCTCTGGGTCCATTGTTGTACAATGCCTACGTAGCAGACATACAAGCTTTGTTCAAATCATTTCTCTCGAGCTTTGCTGACGACTCCAGAGTCTTTAACGGAGCAGCGAATTCTAACATGATCCAAGAAGACTTGCTTGCATTAGAACTATGGTGTTCTGACTGGTTGCTACAATTGAACCCATCTAAGTGTTGCGTAATACATATCGGTTCAAATAATTCTAAGCACCCGTATATCATTGGTGTTTAAAAACAGTTAGTGAACATAAAGACTTGGTAGTCATAGTTAGCGAAGATTTGAAATGGGTCCTACAAGTACGCAGTGTCGTTAAGAAGGCTAACTCAGAACTATATCTTACCAAAAGAGTATTCCCTAACTTAAGTGGCCCCCTGTTTTCAAAACTGTTCAAAACCTATATAAGGCCAATGTTAGAATCCGCTTGTGTCGTATGGAATCCATATTTCATAAAAGATATTGATATGATGGAAAGAGTGCAACGTCGCGCCACCAAGATACCATCTCTTAGAAACCTAACCTACACAGATAGATTGAGAATATTAAAACTTCCTACTTTGAAGAATCGTCGTGACAGGGGTACCATAATTGAAACCTATAAAATTTTGAACAATCATTATTCTTGTGATATGTCAAACATTTTCACGCTTAGGCATATTGTCAATTTACGAGGACGTGCCTTTAAATTATATTTCGAAAAATGTAATCATCTGTCACGACATAACTTTATAAGTAATACTGTGCCGCACACTTGGAATAATCTTCTCAACACTTTTGCAATGTCGTTAAATGTCAATCAATTTAAAAACTATAGGTGTAGAAATATCCGAAAAGTATTAATAAGAACTAAGTAGTGCAAGTTACTATACATGATATTTCTAGACAATCAAGGAATCGAATAACTACTAGTCATGTCACATCCTGTATATCGCGATTTTCTCCACAGCGGGAGTTTGGCAATTAAATTTATTCAACTGCAGGTTGAACACATAATATTCAATGTTATAAACATCGTAAATCATCATACGTTTGAATAATTTATTTTGGAGAGCATCAAGTACGTAGTTGTAGATGATTCACACTTGCAATTTTGTGTTCAATGTAATATAAAGTGAAGTCATTTGAGAAGCTGGTCGCAGAGCAGCTTGTTCACGACGTCACGTACTTGATAGTATCTCCGTTGACAGCGAAAAGCGGTAATCTAGTTGGCTCTCATTGCCCAAACTCAAAGAGAAGCCCTGAAGAAGTCTGATGCACGCTGTGCTACAAAGTCTCGGCTGGACTGTAATAGTAATAAGATAAAAACATTAGCTCCCTGTTAGAATCGAGACTCAACAGGAACATCAAGGAATAATCCTTTGTTCCCATAATGTAATATACGGTATAAGGAAATACTATTAAATAATAATATCCAAATAACAATGAATAATACCCCGGACTGATATTATTTAAATGCAATGATATAATACTGTCATATTGAGAATTTACTAGGGATAGTAGCGACAATACGTGAGTATGTATACTTATTTTTAAACAAAATATTTGTGTTACAATTTCGATTACTCGTATTTCTGTTCGTTTCGTGGTAATTTTCAATTGAAATTATTACGATAAGGACGCCTTGTGATAATTAGTTTTGAGAACTCACGTTTTAGACATTGATACGTCTTCTGATGATCGTCGTGAAACTGAAACGTACGTAAAGACGGAAATAATAATAATAATTTTGTTTCCCAAAAATGTATGTATAAATTTAAATTACGTCTAGCTTTAAAAAATATCTGTTTATTCTGTTAGTGAATTTAAAAAAAAGTAATTCAGGGAATTGCTTTATACCGTTAAGAATATGATATTTATTAGATTATATAATTTATTATCAAAGTTGAAATTAGCGTTAAATAGATGACTTATCCGAATTCAACCAGTCCTCAATTTTCTTTTGGACCTAGAGCTAGCACTTGGTAATTCAATAATTTATGATGGGGTGAGGCCATATAAACACAATCCCTTATAATGTATGAGGATCTCTCAATCACCCACAATGAAACTCCCACATGCATACGCACAAGCACACGCACGCGCATAAGCACACACACGCATATTATGCGTTTCATACTCTATATATTATTATGTTATAATACTTTGCTTTCAAAATCATTGGCCCAACGAACTATGATATAGTCAACCTCACTGACACATCCACATAACATATATAATTAATGTAATCTAGAGATTACATGATTATCTCTATGACGAGGAACACAAAAATGTGTCATCACTACTTCAATAATTTTGAAATATCGAAATATTAGTTACAGGCGCATCTGCAGGGATGATCGTGAACTATTTTCATGAAAAAAGAAACTACTGCTGGTTAAATGAATGATTGTGGTTCACATGGTATATCTTCATCAGTTAACGCGAACTACATACATTGAAAATTTAACAAGAGTATTTCCGTTATTGTGACAATTCCGATTTCTCTAGAAGTTACGTCACTTTTTTATTTTGAATGGAGAGATCCGTTATTCCACTAAATTTTTAGATTCCTCTCATGATTCTGATTCAGATTTATACATCAGTACCTATACTCAATATGCCCCGTTTTTGAATTATTTGATTTTTTCTATAAAAAGTGACAAATGCGACCCACCGAGCTGACGCTGAACACATATTGAATACAGGTCACGCCACTTTACTAGAAAATGTATCAATTTTAAGCAACAGCTGACGGTTATCCCTTATGATCCCCAAATTGTAATTGAACAGGCATATTTTGATTTCTAATTTAGTTTACTCTGATGATGGCTAATTGGTAGCGGAAGCTCCTCAGAACTTTAACAGTTTTTTTAGTGCATAAGGGTTATTGTTCCTTATTTATCGTATAGTTCTGGTGTTGTTTATGATGAAAATATAATGTTATAATATGTAGAAAAGAATGTTAAACTATCTTTTTGGATTGAGTTAAATTATAGGAATTTATTGAACTATTTATTTCTATGAATGATTTCTTAAGAGCTTCATCGCTGAGATGTATGCGAATAAAAGAGAAATAATAATTTGTGCACTTAATACAGTGGGGTGTTCGATGAGAGGCCGAAACAGAGCGCACCAAATGAATACCTGATCGTCTTATCTCGACTATTCTTTGCACTTCTTATAGTCGGATACGAATGGTAAATACAAATGTGGAAAAGAAACATAGTAGCTGGTAGGCGGAACAGTATTTCTGTGGATGAGGGTGTGTATTTCTTACTTATAGTCTTATAGTGTATCCACAGTGTGAACTTTTTTATAGTTTATTTGTATTGTAATGATTATTATCCTCAACACAAGCCATATTACTCTCTTTCAGACGATGAAATTTTTTTGTAGTTCGTTAGTAACGGAATCTTGATTATTATCCTCAACATGAGCCATATAGCTCTTTCAGACGATGAATCTGACAGTAAACAACTTCAAATCATTTGTTACCAAACATGGTGTAGTTAGATTTGCACCGCTTATAACACTATTAGAAAAACTTATAACTTATAAACTTTTGGAAAACTCCGAAATTATGTATGGTCGTTATAGAGAAGTGAATGAGAACTAGGGTCCATGCTGATAAAAAAATTGACTCATTAGAAGAAAATTTGGGTTTTCATTTCGGAACTATTTCCATATCAAAAACACGCACGTATTTATTGATTATTGTATGTGAAAATGTTATCCCGTAGATAAAGTTATTTTATATTTCCTTTCCAACACTTCCGGCAAAAGCATTGAACTCTTATTCGAACGTATTATTACAATCGCTCAAGGTCATGTGCAATAACATGAATCATTTATTGGATAATTTATACAATGAGCACGTAGCACATATCGAATGCTGTGATGCATCCACCATATATACCCTGTAATAGGATAACCTTTCAGTCATATTCTACGTATCTTCCAAACTAAAAAGTAAGATAGATAATATAAGAGAATTGAAATGAGGTTCTTATCGATTATATGTGTCCTTTGTTTCTTTTTCACATTTGTCGTAAGTATCCACCATTCGAATCTCATGATACGAAGTGCAAAGATTAGTTGAGATAAGACACCCAGGTATTCATTTGGTGCGGTCTGGTACGTCCTCGCACCGAACAGCACACTGTATTTAGTGCATAAATTAATATTTCTCTTCTATTTGCAGCATACAATTCAGTGATTAAACTTTTAAGAAATCACTCGTAGAAATGAATATTCCAATAAATTCGTACAATTAAAGTTAATTTACATTAAAAATAGTTTAGGCGTATTTTCCACATATTATAACAATATACGTTCATCATAAATTACATTAATAAATGAGGAACAATCACCCTTATCCACTTAAAATACTGATAAAGTTCTGAGTTACGATGTCCCATTATTCCCACAATTGTTTAGTTGAGCCGCCCCCTGACAAATGATGAACCTAAGTATATGACTTCATTTAGTTTATGAGGTATATATTAATCTTCCAGTTTTCGGAACCATCGTATGCAAGTGAATCGAATTCAACATCCAACAAATCTGATTCTGGTTGAGCTACTTCGTTGACAATTGTTGAGAAATATTGACCACTCAAATTGGTACGGTTAGTTTGAATAGAAAGGAGGTTTGGAGTTGAATCCTGTTCAATATTGAACGCATTTCCAAAGATCCTTCATTTCGACCTAAGATATAAGCACACAGTCGTTATTTCAATTCTAATAAAGCATCAAGGTATCATAGAGTCCACCTTTGGTCCAACCAACAAAGTTCTTCAAAACATTTTGATTAAGTGTCACTTTGCTCCCTAGGGATTGAATTTATATTCAATCCCTAAGGAGCAGAAAATGAAGGCTCTAAAGAGGGACTTTCAGTCCCGAGAGTGCAAATAATACTCTACATAATGTTAATTATTGATTTTGGCTTCGAACGAAATCACACGGTTCATAAGTGATTCGGTTTTTTTTCATGCACGAAATATATTTATTGGTGGGAAATGTGTTAAATAGAGATCGTGAGCCACTTTGATAGCTCATTGTCATTGGAAAGCATATTTTGAGAATTTATCAATCAAACTATTTATCAAACTTATGCATAGGTAATTGAGTATTCATTGTGGGGCTTTGCATCATTTTACGTAAACATCCAACCAGATGACACAACAGAATACATAAGCTTATAATTTCGGTAGAATTTATTCAGACATGTGAAAATAATGGAATAGTATCTTAGGTATTTTACTAGCGAATTTAAATATGTTCCATTAAATACTAATTAACAAAAAACTTCTGATTAAACAATCAATTTTATTGAAAAACAAATAAAAATAATAATAATAATAAATTTGAGTAATTCACAACCATAGTGATATTCATACCTACACTGTTCATTTCGTAACGATTGAACTTAAGATGAATGTACGTGAATCGGTCCATGGCGGCACATCGAATAGTATATGCTTATGAATGATCTGTCATTTCAGTGGTTTATATTCACAAAATATAAGACTTTGACGGGATCAAACTGGTGCACATACTTGACTAGACATTGAGGGATTTTGATTCGAACCCCATCTATGGTTAAATTTTCAAGTTTATTCAACTTAATAATTCTATAATATGCTATCTCCATGATTTAGAAAATCGTATCTATACCAATTGCTAGACTCACGCAGAATCATGGCTCATTAGGAAAATAATCTCTTTTCAGAACTTCAATTCATGAAATTTCAAGTTATGAAAATTGAAATCAATAAAATGATAGAAGCTATTTCCACAACTGGAATTGAATTAGGCTCAGCTGCAAATATTATAATTTAGGGTCTTATTGAATGGATTCAGAACCTAACATATACACTAACCAACGTTTAATTTATTCTATTTTTTCAGATGCCGTTTTGCTTACCTTGTCATAAACAGTACAAATCATGTCTCATACAGAAGTTGAAATCAAAACTTTGCGGATGTCTTGGATGTCTGCACCCTTAACCTGCTTGTTTCTGGTAGGATAGTTCATTAGATTTTGAATTATAATGAACGAAACGTTGTTTGTATTTTATTATGCCCCTGACTTTACCCAGAGTTCAAATTAACTACTAAGTACGCAAGCCGATATCTGAGTTGTCGTGGTGTTCGATGAGTGTTGAGATTTGGGCACCAAAGAAATGAAAAGAAGGTATTTTCGAAGGTGCAGATCTGCTTGTGCCAAAAAAGCAGCACAAAGTCCCGAGATAAGGGCTAAGCAGATAGATGCAGGTCTGAGTTATTTGATGATTTGACCAGATTATTCACTCTTCACGTATATATATAGGTACTGATGATATTTGAAACAGTGGAATGTATTGTTTAGAAATAGATCGTTTTGTAGGTTTTACGGTTTGATTCGCGGCTGTATAGATTGAGATTATAGGTCCATCACGATTCGAATTACGCAACTAAGGGACAGCGCAATCCTCCACACAGTGGGTTACGACAACATGTAAAAATTATTCTGGATCCATTCAGAAATCCTCAAAACTGATGTATCTGCAAAAATCCGGAAAAAAAAATTTCCGAGCATATTACAATATTCCCTTTACAGTATATACTACGTATAGTGAGGGAAGCAAAAAGAACCATCGCAACATAAAATGGGCATATGATATGATTTGATCCTCTATGAGTTCAATGTGTGATCTCGTTCATCGTTTTGAGGCATGGTTCAACTTTTCGAAACACAAAATTGATACTCTTGAACCATCAGATTTCTACTTGATCAGTTGACTCATAGAGCTGGACATTTTCGGAGAAAACATCAACGAATGATAATTCAAGAATCGGAAATATCTGCAGACCTCACGTTAAATAACGTATCTTCAGATGAACCGTAGCTATGGTACCGGCGAAATCTAATTTGTTCATCGAAATTGCTTAGGAATATTCAGTTTTTGCCGACTACTATATAATCAGAAATTTAGCCAAAATTGATGTTCACCTTTCAATTGAAATTATTATATTTCTATGGATAAGGCAATGAAGGTAATGTAAGATGAGGTACGGAATATTCACCCTTATAAACTAAAAATACTGATAAAATACTAATAACCTTCCAGCTACCAAGTATCCATCATTAGAGTAATCTAAATAAGAATACGAAATTTACTTGTTTGAATACCATTTTGGGTTAATAATAAAAACAACCTCTAATACCATTCAATTCCTTTAGAATTCATCAGAATATATTGAAGACGAGGCAATAATCAATCATTCACTAACTCAATTATTGGTGGCATCTAACATATAAATAGACAAATTCATCACTAAGTTCTCCGAATTAATTTTGGGATTTGAACTTGTGGTGCTAATCACTCCAAGATGAATATCTGTATAACTAAAAGATGACATCAAACGATTTATAGACATATTCTATTTAGCAAAAGAGTTAATCTTTCAATCTCTAGCTCCAATAAATTTATTATTAATAAACTATAAAAGGATTCACACTGAGGGTACCCTATAGCAATCATCATCCTTATCCACTAAGGATATTGTTAAAGTACTAAGAAACTTTTAGTTGCCAAGTAGCCATCATCTAAATCTAAACTAAATTAGAAAACGAAACGTGACTGCTTAAATACTATTTGTAATTAGTAAGGTATACAGTGTGTTTTTCGAAAACCACACCAGCTTATAACTTTTTTTCCAATGCAATGTATAGATTTGAAATTTTGATAATGAATTTGTGACCACTACTACTAACTACTAACTATTCTTTGCATTAGTTATGAAGCTGCTCTCACTTCCAGAAGTTCTTGGAAATGACATCAACTTTTGATTCCGAAATGAAACATCCTGTATATTTTCTGATATTCGGATAGAGATTTTTTTTATTTGAACAACGGTGTTCTTGAAACTCTATGATAAAAAATGACAATTTCATGGCGGATTGAATTTTTGGAGAACTCTGATCGGATCATCAAGTTGAAATAATAAAATTATTATTGCCAAGGGTGGCTGCCAATACAAATACGAATCAGATGTTTAAAGTTTTTTAACATCAAATAGCGTTGATATCGTTAACATTAGTTGCATCAAAAATTTTCTGATAATAGAAAATGTGCGTTTGACCGATATGCTTGTACTGTATTTCAAAAGTAACAGAAATAGTGTCGAAGCACGGCGAATGTATGCCGCAAGTTATCCCAATAGGGAAACCTCATCAAGATGGAAGTTTATAATGGTTCTTAAGAGGTTTGAAATGACTGGATCAGTTATTGAGCATGGTAGAACGGGCGTCAATTCAATTTGGAATCTGAATTTAATGTACTTCTAAGTGTAGAAGAAGACTGACCAATCTTTGCGTGAAAGAGCAAAAAATTTAAACTGATCCGCTACTATAGTGTACAAAATAATGGAGCTACATAAAATTAAACCCTACAAAACCAGCTTAGTGCAGCATTTACATGATAATGATTCTAAACGTCGACTTAACTTTTGTCATATCAAGATCCTGAATTGAAAGATAAAATATGCATCACCATTGGTCAAGAAATAATCCACATATCATAAGCAACCGAAACTTCCGTGATGGGTTCAAAACAAATGTCCGATGTGTAGTCTTAATGAACCGAATTATTGGACGAAAATTTGAACGCTCACTCATATAACTACGAGAAGATCTTGAACTTTTTTCGGAAGATGTGTCAGTTAATGAGTATGCAAATGTTATATTTAACCAAGATGGTGCACCCCGAAATGCTAGAATCAATACCGATTACTTGAACGTTCGTTTTGAAGAATGGATGGATACTTGAGGACCAATTAGATATCCTGCCAGATCACCGGATATGAACCCCTCTGATTTTTTAAAGGTATGTTTGAAGGATAAATTTTTTACTACTGCTCCAGAGAATTTGGAAGCCTCAAAGAACCGAATCCAAAGCGACATCGCTTACATTCCAAGAGAAACAATTATCAAACTGACCAATATAGTAATCAAAAGATTTGCAGCCTGCATTGAACAAAACGGTGTGCAATTTGAGTCATATTTATGAAATTATGAGGAACAATCATAATAATTCTTGTTGTTCCATAATTCTAATAAGTATTTACTTGATTGCTTAATTTGATATTAGGCGTTCTACTGATGTTACCTAATAAAAAATACTTATAGTATTTTCTCCTATGCTGTCTTCTTCATACAAAAAAATTAAGTACTAATTCTTTTTTCACGTAAGCCCATCACAAATGTCATTTTTTCATTAGGTACTGGTCTCAGCCATCTTTGGTATTAATTTTGATTCAGCAGTCAGACTTCCCCAATATTCAATCCGCCATAAGATCGCCATTTTTAATCATAGAAAGTTTTAAGACCACCATTGTTCAAATAGAAAAAATGTCTGTCCGAATATCAAAAAATATACAGGGTATTTCATTTGAAAATGCAGATGCAAAGAATAGTATAAGTCATCACAAATGCCTTATCAAAATTTCAAATGGAAAAAATCCCATAGGGAAAAAGTTATAGGCTGGTGCGGTTTTTGGAGAATACACGGGTAGGTGATATATTCAGATCTCCAGTTGAGTGTAACGCTTTGTTTGCATTATTGTCCTCGAATAGTATTCAAACAGGTATGACCTGTTTCCTAATTTTGTTTACTCTGAAGATGGCTACATAGCTGAAAGGTTGACAGCACTATAATAGTATTTGTTAGGGTGATTATTTCGTACTTATTAGTGTAATTCACAGTTATTTCTAAGTTTTAGTATATTATTCGAGATGAGGTATCTTATGCATGATATCCATTATATTTCAGGATCAAAATAATGACTTTAATTTGAACTTCAAAATGATTCACATCAAACAAATATTTTAATTCACACTTATGGCTGATACACACAGAGTTCATAATAATTGTAGATATACTATAACATCAATGATAACACAATAAACACAGTTATTCACTAAAAACTCTACTAAGGTACTAAGGACCTTTCAGTTACCAAGCAATTATTGAAATTATATCTATTCACAATTGAGGGTAACCCTTTATAATAATAATAATATATCATGACTTCCGCGGATAGCTAATATTGAATACTCTTGATTTCCGGATGAATTGCGCGTCACAATAATACGACTTGATGCCAACGTTTCGCCAACCAAAAAAAAACCGCTTGCACCGATAGATATCTCAATGGCGTTCTCCAATACCACCCTGCACAGAAGCGATCAGTCATAAGCTCCTTGTTCTATAGAGATGTCTACTTAACCCAATCCCAAACCTTGAAATAAGAATTAAAACACCGCTGCCTCATTATCAAATAATGTCACATTATAACATTCAAAAAGCAATAAAGAAATACACCTAAAATTTCAACCTGAGCCACAAACAATCCACCTCCTTCATCCACTGTCTATCTCCCATATATTGGAAATATAACAGATTAAATTTTCAAAATCCTTAAGAAGCATAATATTTCTACTCGTTTTTCCCCACTTTCAAAACTATTTTAGTTATACAGACCTATGAAAAATCACATTCCTTCTCTTAATTAAGAAGGTGCTCATAGCATTCTCTGTACTTACGGAAAAACTACATTGGTGAAACAGTTCGTACAGTAGCTACTCGTTTGAAAGAACATGAGCGCGGTCGAAGACTTCGTGACACCAGTAGATCTGAATTTGTGGAGCCCCAAACTTCAATTCTCGAAAATTTCTTGAAGCGATAGAAATCCTAAATCATCCGAATAATCCAAACCGTGACTTAGTATATTACCTTCCCAAAATTTGGAAAATCATCCTCGAAAATTCTACTTTGCACATGATCACACAACGGTAGGGTCAGGTGCCATCACGGAGTTGACCACCAGAATAAAGGCAGTGAACTCTGTAGCGTGGAGGTTATCTAGGAATCTCTTTTGTAACAGCTCTAATTTTTTAAGTGACAACTATGAGACCCTCCCCCCATCCCATAATCCTGTGTGCCAAATGAGATTTTACAAGGGCGCAATATGATATTTTCATGCTGCGAATATCTAGAAAAGCTTTAAAATACCTAATTGTACGCACAACTGAGTCAATATGTTTATCTCATCTTAAGTAACTATCTATGATAATGCCTACATAATTTTTTTCCGAAAACTGCGTGTGTTTCAATCTTTAATGGATTAAATAGTGGCAAATTATTGAAGTACCGAGGGAAAGGTATATATTTGGGTCTATTGTAATTCATAGTCAACAATTTGTAATAGAACCGATCTTTCATAAAATTTAGGTCTTCCAGATCTAGCCTGTTTTTCTCTTCATAAAATATCGCAGTGTCGTCTGCAAAGCCGATTATTGAGCCCTAAGTTTGAAGAGTGAATAAACTGTTTATATATAGAGTAAATAATTGCGGTCCTAGAATTGACCCTTGCGAAAATTTTGATGTCATTTATTTTCGCTTGCTGTATTCTGTTGTTTGAGTAACTGCTTACTAGTTTTAATGTTGCTCCTCTGAAGCCTTTATATTCCGAGGAAGAAATTAGGTGACTCACTGTGGCTTACTGTGTCAAACGCTTTTGCAAGATCAAAAAATAACTAAAAGTGAGCTTTTTCCATTATCCAAAGACTCATAAATTCTAAACGACTTGAAGGTTACATCGTTGGTAGATTTACTCGTTCGAAACCCAAACTGTCTGTCCGAAATAATATTAAATAAACTTTTTTATGACATTAGAAAATCTTACTTTAATTACTTTTGTAAAATTAGTAAACAATTAGATCGGTTTGTAGCAGAAAATTTGTGCTCATGGTCCACTTTTATACAAAAACTTAATTACAGATATATTTTATACGCTGTTGAACGTACACCTGTTTCAATTATTTTATTTACGGAAAAGGTTAAAGGCGGCGCTATTATGTCTTCGATTTGTTTTAATGTTTCCGCTTCAATTTGGTCTAGGCCTACAAGCCTACGACCTTTTCATTTTTAAGTTCATTGATGATTGTTTTCATTTCACATTCCTCCGTTGGTCTGAGGAAAATATAGTATTGAAATATTCATGATTTATGAGAGCATTTGATAGGTTGAATTATTTTGCTTGCTAAATTTTTGCCTAAATTGCCATAATAATTATTTAATTCATTTGCAATGATCTTGTCATCTTTTAATGTTGTCATTATTTTCAATATCATTAAGTACTAATTTTTTTATTCACGGTTTATATATTTCATCTACTGTTTTCCACACAGTTTTATAGTTTTTATCTTTATCAATCTTATTTCTACAGTATTCTATTTTAGTATTTTTCATAAGATTGTTTAGTTTATTTCTGCAATTCAAAAAATCATTGTTTGCAACTTCATCTTCTGAGAGTTTTACATGTTCGCAAATAGTAATAAATAAATAAATAAATAAATAAATAATCGGAGTCGGAAATCTCGACTGTTTTTTACAACGAACAGACTTGACGAGCTCAGACTGGTCACTCTTTCGTTGTCAGCCTGCTAAATTTCTTTCTACCAGACTTATTTTTTCTATATAAGGGCAAGCTCTCGAACTATTGAGGTCTTACCTGATGCCTATAACCTCCAAACATTCAAGAAAGATGTCCACCTTATTTCACAAAACTGCACCGCTTGCTGGTTTTCCTCTAGTGTAGTAATAACATGTGTCTATCCCTCTTGCTTTTCGAGTTATCGTTGTCACAAATTTGGGTTACAATAAAGTCAATATATAAGCAGACTATAGAATATGAAACCTCAAGGTAAATTAGAGGGTAGGAATATGTATAACATAAGTATGTAGCAAGTCGCCATGTAGGACGACCACATATGACTGATTAGTTTTGATTTTTCGATGCTCTAGGGTTATCTTGTACGACATCCAATATTTTATTCACACAATTTGTGCTCTAAATGCTCGTAGATATATTCAATCATGTGTGTGCGTTTTGAACAAATTTCAAATTGAACAAAAAGTGTTTAGTGCATTGGAACATCAAACGAAAATTATGGTATGCTTTTCAGCTTTTGGATGTTCGAAGACAAAAAAGAATAAATACCATATTATATTTCATAGGTGAGTAACTGAGTACCTACCCCATGATGATGATTTCACTTATTGCATGAATTGGAAGAGTTATAACAGTTTCAATCAACGCTTATTGTAAGTGTATTCGGTCATGTCATGTCAGGTAATAATTTCCGGGAAAGTAACAATTCTTAAGTTTGAAAATTTAATAGCAATAAATAGATTTTACATGTAAAATTCAATCTGAATTTCTTATGAGCATTGGATAGAAAAGCTTGCCATTATTTATAATATGACCTGTTAAATGTACAATATAATTAAGGTTTGCTACGCCACTGCTTAACCGGAAATATGAGTCCGTTATAACGACCCTCCCGGTCGTATACTTATTCAGTCAGTGTCCCTTTGTCTTATTTTCTAAAAAACAGACCAAAACTGAAGCACAGTGTGAATTTCTTTTTCGAATTCATATTGTTCGTACGACTATTTATAGCCTAAAGCAGATGTGAAAAATTATTTCTTAGCTGTATATAGAGCACCAAGTTTTTCATATCTTACTGATACATTTCGAGGAAAAGTAGAAACTAATACACGGCTTTATAACAACTCCTGTTATCCCAATTTCGTTTTAGGCTACTGATGACTTCATTCAAATGATTGATAAATACAAAATAGACACATCATTCCTATGACCCTTCTATGAAATTGTTATCATATAACTCCTATCCAACACTTCCGGCAAGACGTTGAACTTTTATTCGATCATAATTATTATTATTACAATAGTTCAAGTTCAAGTGCAACAATGCAAAACATTTATTAAATGCTTTATACAAGGAGCACGTTGCACGTTCTTTGTAGACGAATGGTGTTCTGTATCTACCTATATATATACACCATGTAACAGGTATTCATTTACTCATATTATAGTTGTCTCTTTTACGGAGAAGTGAGATAAATTCAATCAAAAGAGTTGAAATGAAATTATTAACGATCTTGTGTGTACTCTCTCTTCTTTTCACAATTGTCGTAAGTATTCAAGATCCGCTCGAGGCTCGAGCATTTCCGATCAATTCTATCTTTAAGATTTGCAAGATGATATTCCTAAACTTCAGACTTTTAATGGACATAAATGTCATGTGAACCGGAGAATACTCTGACTAATCTCACTAACCAGAACACCTTCCGGATTAAATAATATATAGTAAATTAAACTCAAATATATACCTTTATAAGGATATGTTGACAATAATTATTCCAACGCCCATCTACCCATTAAATGATATAATTCGTAATTGTGTAATCAGAGGTGTCTCCGAGATGTGGAACAATTGCCTGAAGGTTTTTTTTAGAAAATTATTTATAATTAGAAAATATGAATACGTATTCCATCTTTGGAAAGTTCAACTCCCTAACATACACTAATGTTAGATTATATTCAACTGGTTGGTGATGCCACACTCACTAATTCTATCACCTGAATATAAAATAGGGTGATATCACCGTTTTTCCAAATTAACATGAAGTACAAATTTGCATACTCAGAGTACAGGTTTTGAATCAAACACCCTAGAATTAGTAGAATTTTTCAATAATAAAAAAGAACGCCAGTAAAGTTTTAAACGCGCAATCTGACTTGTACCACCTAATTCTTTACGAGGTCTTATTTTATTTTTCAGATGCCGTGTTGCTTACCTTGCCGCAAGCAGTACAAGGCATGTATCAAGCAGAAATTCCAATCGAAGCTTTGCGGTTGTCTAGGATGCCTGCACCCCCAACCTGATTGTTCCTGGTGGGACAGTTATTATTAGATAATAAATTATAATGAACAAAACAGCTATTTGTATTTTTTTCACACACTAACTATACCCATGCTAATGTCTGGATCTTACTCGTGTTCGATAAGTGTTCTGTTTTTTTTTTGGCTGAAAACAACTTAAAAGAAGGAATAAACGGAGAAAGAAGCATCTTGTTTTGCCAAGAAATGCATCACAAGGGGCCACGCGTTCAGCAAAGAGCTAATAAATTAAGGTCTAAAAAAATGCACAGTTTTTGAAATCACACAATTTGATCCGGGGCTATGTGAAGAGAAATTTAGTCTCTACTACTGAGCACACACGCACAAACGCACACACGCGCACACACACAAATCGCGACGGACGTGTTTTCTAGATCACTGTGAATAAATTAGCTTCTATTTCGGAGTTAATAAGAGGTTTCGTTTTTCCTTTTTTTTTGCATTAAGCTTTTGTTGTCAGGGTGAACTGACTACTCAACAAAGTTGAAAATACTACTTAAGCAAGTGTTTATCTATTGTTAAAAGTAGAACAATCAAGGAACAAGTTGTGAAGTGTTACAGCAGTAGAGGGAATTAATGCATCAACCTCTTGATTTCTATTATATCGATGAATTTTATTGAAACCTTCTGCATTTGTTTCATTTTGATTAATAAAAAATGTCATCGTTTAGATTGTGGTGGTAGCAAATCTTGTAATTGCTACAGTGGTTGATAGCACCCCTATTTTGTATCTCGCTGAGTTCTAAACCGAATGGCTCAACATTTGTGTGCAAGGGGTTTTAGGGGTCGCTGATTACGAATCCGTTGAACAAATTTCAAAATTCAAATATGAAATTACATTTTCTAGCCTTACATTTAATCTTACAGGAAAATATAAGGAGTCAAAAAGTGTTTGGAATTCCATTTTGATACCCTATCTTTATATTATTATTCATAATTGAAATGGAAAATGCAGTCAGGCCTTTGATTTTATAGAAAATTTCACAATACAAAAAATGTTTCAAATTCAGGTTTTTATAGGAATTGGCCATTTTCAATGTCATTTACTACCTCCCATCCTTCCCCCCACCCCTAAAATTTTAAATGAATTTTCTGGCAATTCTATTGGTCTTAGGCAAATTTGACAAGATACAAAAAGTGTTTAGAACTCAACTTCAAGTCCTTTTCACACTGAGAGGGTGAACATCCCTACTGGTTTTGAAAAAAGCGAATTTCTCATGAAAATAGGGGAATATTATATAAAATCACGTGAAAATTATATTTGATGTATATCCCTTCATTCTGACCCCTATCAGATAGACCTCCAAGGAGTGGAGGCTTAGTCTTATTATGCTATATCGCTATATTCAAGACGAAATAAAATGTCTATTTTTTTCATATTTTATCACGAAAAATTCATCATAAATTATAAAGTTCATTTATAATATGAATTATTGTGTATTGAGTTATTTGTTTAATATAAATAGGTTTGTATGGTCACTTACAGACCCCTTCACACACTAAGTGGGTTAACATCCCTCTGTATCTCCTCGAATTTACGCATAGGGGAGGGGGGTGTGGATATTTTTTATTTTTCAGGATATTAAATGTGAAGAGTCAAAAAGTGTTTAGAATTCCATTTTGCATGAGGATACCCTATTTTTAATATCATTCAACAACCACCCCTTATCCGAATCGCTTATCACCCCCACCTCGCATATCGGAAATCATAATTGAAATGGAAAATGTAGTCAGGTCTTTGGTTTTAGAGGAAAATTTCAGGATACAAAAAGGGTTCCAAATTTTTCCATGAAAATAGGAAAATGTTATATAAAAACACGTGACAATTATATTTGAAGTATATCCCTTCATTTTTCACCCTATCATATGGACCTCCAATGAGTGGAGGCGACGAAAAAAAGGTAGTTTGAAGAGAGCCATTAAGAATAACAAGCGCC